>JASDQU010010538.1:605529-619839 GCA_032191745.1 Picea mariana | reverse complement strand
GAATTTGTCACATAACTAAAGCAAAGAAAACATTTTCATCAATGTACACATTGTAACATAAGTAAATCCAAAGTTCAATGTTATATATATATATATATATATATATGTATATATGTATATATATATATATATATATATCATCTCTCCAAAAAATATGATGTTATAGTACAAAATTGGGGTTGACACCCTCAAAAATACATATACAGCCGATCATACAATAGTCATGACATCTACGCCTATGGCACCGGATGAGTGTCATGATAGCAGACTATGGCTTTTGCGAGACGCCAAAAGAGTCGTTCACAGGGCACACCTACCACCTGTCGTTGCATAGCCTCTGGTAGATCCTCCACCTGAACCATGGGAATCCTCTACGTCAAAAGATACATGTTTACATGCATGTTTTGAAGCACTCTATATGTGTCCCCTCTCGCTGCCTCATATCCTCGGTGCCTCCACCAAAGTCATATAAGTTCGTCTGGTCATTATGGACCTATGCCTATGTCACATACATGTGTATTTAGTACTTGACATCATCCAAAAAAGAAAATTGTTTTATTATACAAAAATAAAAATAAAAATGAAATATTCAAAAAACATTCACATACCTGTGTCTCCGTAGGAGGACCCTGGTGGTAACAGCATGTCTGTATCTCCTTTGAATTTAATCCCTGCATAAGGGTAGTCCTCTAGAGCCATCACCTTCTGAATCCACCATAAGAAAAAATCATCGTTGTAGGGTGTTGGCACCCTACCACCCCTCTGTCGCCTCATCACATCGGTCCACCGTGTCATGGTTGGATCACAAGTTCCATGCGGAACAATCTCAACTCTAGGGCCTAGACCTAGAACCTACTAAAAAAAAACTACAAAGGATAGATGTGAACCTGAAGTTCCTCTTTCTACCCAATTTGTAGTCTGTTAGTTGGCTCTTCATATTGGCCAGCAATGAGGTGCATCAATCATAAACTGTGGGTCGCAACCACTCCACTGAATATAATATAAGTGGCCTCGATGATTGGTGAAAAGAGGATGACCCTGTGATCCGTGTCAAAACCAGGACAATAATCTTGAGACTCAAATTGTTGATCACTCTAATTGGGAGTTGGATCCCTACCTTCTCGGTCCCTACAATGCAATGATTGGTTATGTAATCCTATATGTTTATGCCAATTCCATCTCCCTAGGATTTGAGGTTGACCACCTCACCCCAACACGATAATATCATCAATAAGTAGATGTCCTCAACTTCAATCATCAATGATTTTCAATCAAGGTTGAAGGTCTCAGTATCTGTATCCTAGTAGTTCACAAGCAACTGAAGCAGTCTCACTTAAGCCCTCGGACCTTTGAGAGCCCAAAAACTGTATAGCCCACATATTTTTAAGGCCATTTTTCCCTTGGATCTCTCTCCACTGCAACATCCACCTCTTCATGCTCTATTTCTCTCCACTCTAGCACCATCTTGCAAGATTAAAATCATTTTTTGAGTTAGCAACATTTTAAAAACATTATCCACGGACATGTACATGAGTTGTAGTGTACATAGTCGTGTATAGGGTTGCTTATACGCTGGTTTTTTATCAAAAAATCATGTATAAGAATGCATATACGTGACCCGATAATCTGCATCCCATATACATCTAAATTTCCAAGTTGTGCATGTTGACAATAAAAATCGCAACGAGGATTTTGCCCGCAAAGTATTGCTAAAGCCTATTATTTATAAGCTAATGATATATATAATACTAGTATGTGGGACCCCCTTGTAGATTGGAGGATCGGAGATAGTCTTGTTACACATTTTATGTTGTTGTTTCGATGATGCTTATAGGGTTCTACATGATTGATGATGAAATCTTGGTTTTATTTAGGACAGATGGTAGATGGATAATGCATTTTATGTGTTGGTTTTGTTGCTCTAAGCTCTAAATTCCATGTTATAAATGGCTTATGTTCACTGGAATTACATTTCTATCGTAGGCATGATTCATTACATGTTTCACATGCACAAGACACATGTTATTTATAACAAGAGATGAACAATATAAAAAAAAAAATCCAAGAAGAAGGAACTAAACTGCACTATGCTATGCTATATTATATGCATTTGAAATTAAAGAAATTGATGTTAGTCCTAACTAGCAATGTTAGTGGCTATATGATTTTTATTGAGTTATATGGGGTGCATGTGATATATTTTATAGTATGGTTTTGGATTAATGGTTAGTATGGATCGGGTGGTGCATTTGGAAATCAATGTATGCAAGTTTCAATGCATGGATTAATGGCATAGATTAATGTTTGGATGGTTTTCGTGTACTATGTAATTGAATGAAGGGAGGATGGAAGTGACATGCATTTACTGCACATCACTCCATACTTCTCCCACTGGCCATCACCCTAGCTGGTTTATTGTTCATTCGATTTTCGTTGTGGTTAAGCTCTGATATTTAGGCGAGGAAGGAATTGCTCGACCAAGATCTTATTTTTAAGGCCATTTGGTTACAGGTATGTTTTTTTTGCCCAGCCATGAACTTGCTCTGTTTATGAAATAAATGTTGGCTCGGTAATGTATTGGTCAGTGTTTTTCTTGAGGCTAGTGTTGAGGGGTCCTAAATCCCTTTAACTCAACAACAGGAACCAAACCCGCCACCGAGGCCCAATTAGACTCTGGAGCATTTAATAGTGTAATGGTTCTTTATATCTTGTGATCTAGCCAAGATAATCGATGGGATTTACGTTTTCTTATGAAGGCTTTCTCCTTCGGTTCGGACGTTCTCTTTTTTTTATTTTCTTTTAGGTGGGAATGATATAATATAAATCCGGTATAAACCAACTAAGTGACAAATTGGGAACAAACTTAACTACTTGAGAAGAGGTTGAGCTTGGGATAACCCTTTCACTCTAGCATGCAGACAGTGATCATCTACCACATGCCTAGTACTAATACGTTAACAGTGTGGTTGTTCCAATTACTGACTGAGATACAATTTATCAGAAGAAAACTTGCATGTGATAAACGATGGCAAGTAAAACAATTCACTCAACTCTAATGATCAATAACATAGTAACACAACGATTTATTTTCATCATTAAAGACAAGAACTGTAAAACATTGAATCAGATAACTTATCAACAGATTTAGTAGCCCTTACTCGTTACTAAATCCATTCATGAGACGAAATAAGAAATAATTCTTCTCCACATCCAAGCATACATGCATTTGATGAAAAACACAGACTTGTCTCTAGTCCCATAAAGGACTTCTCAATTAAAGGCATCTGTGGAATAGTTCTTAACAAAACCAAAAAATGAGGTTCTTTGCAACAACCATTGACCTCTAACTAATTGGTCGATGCTCTTATTTATAACATTCAATTAACTAAAAATAACAATTAAAGTGTAGCTAAGTAAAACAAAACTCGCCACATGGCACTTTCTTTTTTCAGTCTTCAGAAGTCATCTAATGGTTTCATTTGAGTGGATGAATTTTCTTGTACTCCGACTACTAGATAAAAAGTTCCTCGCACGGGTTAGTGTACAAAAACCTGTGTTGATCCTTCGGGGCTGAAAGAATCTCCTTGATCTCCATTGCATGTGTATGATATTTGGCTATTTTGTCACTTAACTATTATAGCATTGTCTGAGCCTTGGTCAGGTTCTTTGTGAACTGTTGCACTTGTCCTGATGCCATGTTCACCACCTTTTTTATCTCTACATCCCACGATGAGTCTTGTTCGGTATGTACTTTGACGATGTCGCGCAAGTAGACAAAGTCATTAGGTGTGTTGAATTCCAGAAGGTCGATGTCTCTCATTGTTCAGTTGACCTTGGCCCAATTATTTTCGCACTCAACCCACTTTTTTTGGATCTTCTGATGAGGCTCTTGGGCCATTCTCACCTAGTATTCAGTTGATTTATTTATGCATTCGATGCTACTATCTATGAGTACCCGAATGTCGTGCTCTTCATTGTCTTGGCCTTGTTGAACGACGTTGATGCAGTCAATCCTTTCCACAGCTTGGTGTGCTTTCTCATACCACCTCTCCATATATTTACCTGTTTCCAATGCCATGAGGGTATATTCTTGGTATTCGACTATTCTTGCAGTGAAAAAATGTCATTCATTTGCAAATTTATTATAGGCTTCTTGGAACTCTTTCAGGGCAGGGACCAATTCCTCTTCATCCCTTTTTTCTCTGTCCAGGGTGGCATATGAAATTGCCATCCCTGCACCGATAAGTTCGGATGTTTCGGTGTGCTCTGTATTTATCATATTTTTCTCTGTGGTGATGAGGATGGAGCGATCCAGATTGATCCTCCTCTTCTTGGTGGTTCTCTAGATGATAGCTTTATTTTTCCAGTCATAAGCGATGGAATTTATTTCGGCTACTATATCCATGGGTTTGGGGATTTGATGATCTCCACAGGTAAGTGTATTTCCCAGACTCCCAATGGTATATATCTATTCAATACTGGGTTCTTGAACTTCCTCCCTCTGTTATGAAGGCTCATATTTTGTTTTTCACTCATCAGGGAGTTGAGTATTGATTGAAATTGAGGCATCGGGGGTAGAATCGATACTTAATTGATCATCGGTCATTGAGACATCAATTTCCTATTGTGTATATTCTTCCTTTTGTTCGCTCAACCATGGCCCATCCTTTGGACTGTCCGCTTGGTTCTGCAGTGCATTGGGCAACTCAGTGTCTAAGACACTCTCAATTTCATGTTCATTTTGTGGAAGACCCTGGATTTGAGCATCAGGAAATGTGGAAGATGCCTTCTCTGGCTCCTTTTCCTCTTTTATATGTACTGGGGTCACGAGGGATACTTCTGGACTCTCATCATCATCATATATTTTTATTAATTCTCTTAGGGGGTTTGGCGCACTTGCTCTCCCTAATGTTTCGACTGTCTTTGGTTAAGTCAAAACACCTATCAGTGATCTGGTCAGTGGCATTGTGAAATCAAGGTCGTCTAACCTGGTAATTTCATCCACATCTATTAATTTAGGGTTGCTTGGGCCTATTTGGCTTTCATCTGGTTTGTCAACAAGGAGCCTTGTCATACCTATTAGGTTTCGATCATATTGCAGCTGATAAATTATCCATTGCACCCATTCTATCATGAGTAACCCCCTTTACCGCACATCATGAGTCATAGGAAAACCTTTATCTTGCATCGGGGCTACCAGGGGGGCTTCTGCTGCTTCGGCTATTATCATTTCTTCTTTGACCCTGAGGGCCCCTTGAGCAGATTGTTCTAGGATCATTGCATGTTCATCTAGGCTCATGGCTTTGAACCTGGTCACTTTAGGATCGGCCATCCTTGCTACCACTTCATCCCATTCTTGGGCATTTTCTGTGAAGACTTCATCTTCAAACTTGTCATGGGTGTATGGCCAATAGGACGACACTTGCGAGAAATGTTTCAAGACCATACCCTTTCGGTCGTGTTTTCAAAATCGACTGGTCTGGAATCTAAAATCCAATTGGCTCAGTTGTTCTTGCTTGGCATAAATGGTGTCCTTCACCATGTAGAAACCTACATGGAAACCATAAGGTATGAATGCCCTTTTCTTTTCCTTGACCAGAGTGGCATTGTAACCTTACAAAATGGTCTAGTTGCATATCTCCCCCACTACAAGACAGTCAGGGACATGCACTAGCAGGAGATGAGGTTCTCCAGTGGCCCTGAACACTCTGATGTAGGTATCGTGCTCATCGAGATACCAGTGGCCGACCTTTGATATCATCTTTTTTGCCGCAGTTGATAGTCTCAGGCATTCTTTCTTGAAAAGAATAAAGTAAATACGTGTGATAAATTAATCGTAGATAAGGGAGTAGGATTTTTTGTACCTATTCTCCCATAATATGCTAAAATATACGTGGATAGGGAGCTCCGTGACGTACTAGCTTAGGTTCATGCCGGCGAAAACGTTTCTGGCACACATGACATTCAGTAAGTAAGAAGCCATGTAGAAGGTTGGTGTCTCTCCTTCCTTTGGCGTCTGAGCCTATTGTATGCAAATTATCAGTTGCTTGGAAATAATGGCTCCCCATTTGAAGCCTCAACTGGAAATGGCCACTATGTAAGCTAGAGGCATCCATGCCTCTGAAAATATGGAGCATTCCTTTTCCCCATACAATCGATAGATTAGATCCATCAATAGATGTATGGATCCCTTAAGCTGGTCATCTAGTACCAGCCGAAGGTCCGGTTGGTGTATTTCTTATCTTCTCTCCACCATGAGGCCATTACCCAGATGGTGTCATGGCTCCTTAGGGTCTCTCAGCTTGTAATACTTCTGTACCTCTACCAGAAGGAAGGCTCTAACACATCCACCACTGTCGTAGTTGGTTAAACACTTCTGCATGTATGTGTGGTCAATAAGACATTGCAGAAGTTCTATACAGGGAAACACAGGGGTTATGCTTGCTACCATGTGCAGGTACGACCATCGGATATTTGGGAATAACTGGTCATCAAGCACTCTCACATCTGGGTCATTCTGTGGGAATTCCTCTAGGAATTCCTGCCGACTGATCTTTTTGAAGAGTTTTCCCCAATGTGGGACTGTCGTCTTGATCCCTGTGTTTGCCTCCGTGTCTCCAAAGGATTAGCATGTTTTTCTTAGGATTAGCTTCCTTGAAAATGCCCGATGTCGAAATGCTTCAGGAATCGATGATCGGGGAAAACTCTTTAGCATGGTCATAATTTCGTCGTGATCCTTTCAGGTCTTCCCCGATTCCGATATGTGCGTCGCGTATCGACTATCGACGATATCATTTCTTTCTTCTTTAATGTTTACTCCCTTCTCCTTTTACCGATGTCAAAGGGTATCGGTTATCGATGATGTCTATATGTGATACTTTTCATGAAACAAAACTTCCTTTCATCGATACCAGTGAATATTGATGCTCAGCAATTGAGGTTTTCCGAATGATTCTTTTTCACCTCTTAATTCCTTCTGATGTTGAATCTTGAGCACGTCGGGTGAAGTGTTTTGGCTATTGATTTCGTATTTAAGTGTTAATCCTTTTTAATTCATGGGGTTTCATAAAGTTATAAAAACCTAAATAGCTTAATCAGAGTTAAGAGAACAAGAAAAGACAAAACATTTCTCAAAAGAAAATCGAATTCAGACAGTGCAAAGATTAAGTGGTACCTAAAAAGTGAAAAATTGACATAGGACTTTTAGGGTGTGTTGAGTGCTCAATAGCTGGCAATTGTGTAAACTCGTGGCGTTTCTCTAGAATGGTTTTTTGTGTGTTATTCGTTGCAAATGGAAAATTGGATGGTTGAAGTCATGATTTCATTGACTATTTTGTGTGATGTAAGTCGTGATGGCTCTCTACTGTCTCTATGGGTTTTTTATGGAGGGTTTCATTCTGTTTGGACTTGTTGGTCGTCTCCTCACAGTCTTTTTAACCACACCCAGTCGTATTTGGTGTTATGGGATTGTTGTGTATGATTTGAACCACATGTGGGTCACTGCATATCGTTTTCCACCTAGTCGTGGGCTCGTTTTATGTTATTGATATCTGCACAGTTGGTTATGGTGGCTATTATGCCAAGAGTCTTTCTTTAGGGTTGGTTTCTATTACCTGGGCTCTTCATTTCTATTAGCATTATCAGCTTTTGGGAAAAACCACGAGGGTTATGCCCCTATGTGTTCTCGGTGTTGTTTACTGGCCAGTAAGAAACCTCGGCTCCTCTGTTCATAGTCTCTCCTACCTGGGGTTGAACTGTCACCCTCTCATACGAGCTAAGGGTTATAATGTGTGTGGTTCCACCTTGCTTGTCTCAAGGTTTTCTCACCTACTATCAACAAGGTCGACCTCCAGTCTCCCTGTGTTGGTTCTATTGAGCGAACCCTTGATTATTCAGAGCCCATTTTTGATAAATTGAACCAGTTACACCCTGGTAGAATAGAATTGACAATGGTTTTGATTATTGGCTCGTCTCTGTTGATCGGGTTGATTACACAATTGTAATCGGAAATAATTATTGTTGTATAGTCATTGCATTATTTTATTATGACAGTTGAATTGATATCTCAGCATTGTTTTATGGTTTGATTGGGAGTAATTAGATATGTACAATCACATAAATGCTTCTTTGTGTTATGCATTGGTCTGTATGTTTCCTACATCATGGTATAAATTGAAGTGATGGTTGTTGTTACTGTGTGTTTAAATTGCCCGATCGGGATTATTGCAATTTGAAGTATTGATAATTGTGGCTTGGCTGTCCACTGTGTATGATTTATGGATATCGTGCATCATATTGTTTTATTGCACGATCAAAGATGGGCACAGGGATTTTAGTAGTATGATTTCATTGCAATTTAATTGTTAAATTGGTTAAAGGAATGGAATTGGGCATGTTTTAAAAGATCTTATGTCTGTGTTTGATTTGAGGAATTAAATTATGGGCAATGGTGATGTTTTTATTCTGAACAGAGTTGAAACAAATGACTATGTGTTCCTCGTATTTTTTTTTAAATATGAAAGGGAAGTAAGTGAAAAAGAAACAAAAGTCTTTTAACAAGACAGGTGAAGTCATGAGGCTTCTGAGTATTATTATTATGTAATATTTTAAGGAAATTGAATGTGGACAGTGAACAAGTTTTAGCACACAGTAATTGTTTAATTGATGTTGGAATAGTTGTATTGAATACAGAATTGTTTTTATGGGTTACTTGATAAATTTTTTGAAAAGTATTTGCTCTTTTCTCCTACCATTATTTCACTTTTCGCTAATTACAATTCCCCTCGCCTTCCCATATTCACTATCCACACCCTGTTCCTAAAATTTAATTACAGTTAAGATAAGTTTTGTATTATGACAGTTAAGGGATCGTGGGGATGAATTACAGTGATATATTCTTTTGGTTTACGATACAGTTTATTGTTTGTTGTATGTGAGCAGTAATCATGATCGTTTCCCCCTCATTTTAACATTTTTCACTCAATACAACTCCTCTCATATCCCAGAACCTTTGTTCACCCCCTTCTCATTGACAACTATTAAACAATTTCTATGGATTGGATTGCATGAGTCTGATATGTTGTTGAGCCAAATTTTAATTCATATTTTAAAAGAGTTGTCATGTATGGTTGTTAAAGAAACTATTTGCTAATCAATTATCCATGCAGGAATGATCTTTTTCAGCAGAGGTAGCCATGGCAGAGGTAACCGAGGAATGGGCCCTAGAAGGCCAAGATTATCTATACACTTTGATGCAGACTCGCATGAGTTAGGCCAGTTATTTCAAGATAGGTTTTTTAACTGGATTGGGCAATGAGTGGTCCAACCTAGGCCCGAAAGGCCTCCCTTCCAAGCCCCACAGGTCCCTAGTATCCCTGTGCCTCCTCATGTCTCACTACATATTGAAGTTCCTAGAAATGACAAATGGCAAGAGATTGTCCACCTGACAGTCTCCCAACATTGTGGTTGGCCTAACTTGTCTTTACCTGCTCCCCCACATATCAATAAAATTGTACAAGTTACCCCTATCCACTCATGAGTTCAGTCTTCCCATGCAAGAAAAAGGTTGAAAATTGAGGCCCACCATGCCCATGACAAAGGAAAAGCCACCACTGCCCCTTCCTCACCCTCAAATGACTCTGATAAATCTGTGTCCTCCTGCATGCATTTGAGAGATGATTTCTCTCATTTGATCAGTGAGATTAGGCTAAAGGCTCCACACAGCCTAAGGAAAATTCAGAGAGATCAAAAGGTGACAGTAGCAACAAGGGAAAGATTGCCTCTCAAAGTGGAAAATATGGATTTTAAGTTTTTTATTTATTAATTAATGAGAACAGTTGACTTCTGAAATTTTGGACCGCACACTATTTTTGGATATATGGGTAATATATTTTGGAAATAATTTCGATTATCATTGAGATAAATTGTCAAATATGAATGTGATTATGGGAGTGAAAAGGAGGGATGCTTTTTTTATTAACTAGTTGTGTTATGATTGTTAAAATCTAAAGGGAGTCACAAGGGGTCCCACCTACTAGTTATTATTTATTTTAAAACCCTTATTATGATTTATTTCTTTTCCCCCTCAACTAAAACGTTGGTTGAGTTTTAGTTAAATTAACTAAGGAAGTAGTTCAACTACTTCAACCAATTCTAACTTGTTTAAAGGCAAAAGGAAAGGGAGGAGCAGCAGGAGAATAGAAGGAGAAGCATACTAAAGTTTGCTCTTTGAGTTTTTGTTTAGATAATTCAGTTTTCATTCATTCCTTAATTCATTAGAAGCCTAATTATGTTTTATGATAACCGGGTCCTATTGTAGACAACAAGATTCAAGGTTGAATTACATCATTTAGACACTTGTTTTTTAGAGGTGTTGATCTATCTTTGATAGTCTGTGTAGACTTGTATGTTTGTGAATTAGATTTCATGACTGGCAAAGGCTATTGTGTAGAGTCGAGTGGGAAAAAATATGTGGCAAGTTGATCCAGCTTTTAAAGTTCAGTTTTTTATTTTTTTCCATAAGTCCTTTTGTATGTTTCATCAGGGACGTCAAAGTTTGACTTTGGTCCAAAACTACCTCAGGAAATTTTGTAAAGAGAACGATTATTTGATGAATTGGAATGAAATAAAGGATTGCTTTATGTCTCATTTGTTTTGATTATTGACTTGGTGTCTTTACTTATAACTCTATATTTATTTCAGCATCTGATATGTTCAGAAAATTACATAAATAATGATTTTTTTAGCAAGATTTTATTTATAAAAAAAAAAACAACCTAAGCACTTGTAAACAATACTCGTGAATCAGGATACCAATTTTGATGGCTATAAACAAAGGGTACCAATTTTGATGGCTATACTCATGAATTAGGATATCAAGCCTCTTTCATCCATTAATACAATGCTTTACTTTCCCCATATCACCATAGGCTTGAGGAAAAATCCATTGATAACCTCGGTTCCTCTCTGCATACTTGTTTAGAGTATGAAGAACATATTGAAAGAACAAGTCTTCCTCAGGGAAAATCGGTTAAACAGACAGACATGTTAGGCCTCTTACAGCTAGTACAAGATATCAATAATCATATGATAGTGTATGAGCGAAAGGGAAATGTCTCCCCTCTCACCCCTGGAGCTTCATCCTCTTCTGCAACCCCCCTTTAGAAATCCAATTGAAAATAATTTTCAGCCTAAAGCTATCATGCCTCTAAGTTGGTGTAACTTTTGTGAGGAACACCATGAGGAAGCCACATGTGAGGTAAGGAAGAGTGCCAGAGATAAGATCTTTGGTAAAAGACCAGAAACTACCATCGTTGTCCTAGATTTTGTAGAGCCGGAAGATGTCATGATCATCAATACTAGGAACAAATCCTATGCTCCCAAAGGAAAATTTGATCCTCCCCGTAATTCTTCTTGCCTGAACTCATCCTCACCAGCTGCTACGGTTGAGGTTCCTAAGGTTCATGATAGTCAAGGAACAACTTCCCCTCCCCCCTCTTCCAAATACAATATTTTGAATCAGTTGGACAACATCAAAGTAGATGCCACCCTCCTGGACATGGTTGTCATCCCTGAACAACAAAGGCATCTAAAAAAATTCATGCAAGGAAAAGATTATGTTGTATCCAACCTCTTTGAAGTGGTAAATGAAGAGTATTTGTCTGTAAATAAATTAGGTGTACATAAATTTAGATACCCTATAAAAAATACCCCTTTTTATATTTCTGTAAAGATTATGGACAAGATTGTGTTGCCTCACTGATGGCGATTCTAGACCAAGTGTGATGTTGAATATTATTATGGAAGAGATAGGCTTATCTTGTACAAATGAAAATGCTAGGAGAATTCTCTCTTATAATAGTTTACAACAAACGACCATAGGTGATATTAAAGATGTGACCTTAGTTTTGTGTGCTCACTCTTAAATAAGGACAACCCTTAACATTCAGGTAATCGATATGCCAGTAAGCAATTACTCAATAATCTTTGAAAGATATTGGAAAGCTTTCATGGGTGGATACCTATCAATCTCTCACTCGACGAGACACACTTATTTGTTCCTCGGAATGGTAAAAACATTATAGTCCTTAGAGAGGGAAGGATTTCACCTTACATAGAAGGTGTCCCACAACCTAATGTGAACTATATCGAAGAGGACCTAGGGGTGTATTCCATATTTTTCGAGGAGGATTGTTGGATTACTGAGAGGGGGGGTGAATCAGTAATAGCATAATTATAATCCTTTTTCTTCAAATGTTATATCAATGTAGAATTATTATTCAATAATGAGCAGTAAGAAATAAACAATCACACACATACACAGTACACCAGTGTTTTATGTGGAAACCCAAATCAGGAGAAAACCATGGAATGTTTTTTCTTATATGTCTTGAAGAATTATATTCATTGGAAGAACCAACTTTATTTTTTTTCTAGCTGCAACTGGAAGGAGGCTCCAACCCCCTAGTTTCTCAGGCTACAACCTGAGGGAAGCTCCAACTCCCCAATTCTCTAGCTACAACCAGAAGGAGGCTACAACCCCCAATGTTCTATGGCTACAATAGGAAGGTGGCTACAACCACCTGTCCTTGCCCCATCCTGCCACCCTAAAGTAGAAGTAGAATGATGGAACCACTATTACACTATCACTGTGAGATATACCACTGTGAACCTATACCAATAAATCTGAACCATGCATCAACCTGTACCTCAACCTGTAATCAACATGTACCATAAACAAGTGCATCAACCATGCACCAATCTGTAATCAACCTGTACCATAAAAACATGCATCCAACCATGTACCAAGTATGTACCAATCATGTGTCAACTACTCATCAACTATGACTCATCAATATGTACCAACATCATCAATTGTACACCTCATGTATGTGTGCCAAATCATCAACTACTTGTCTCAACCATGTACTCAAAATGTACCACAACCAAAATCCCTCATCAATTTCATCATCCAAATCTGATTTGTAGCTCTGTAATAGACCTGGTGTATATGATCACATTCCTTGCTGAATTCTGGCTTATTCTAGAGAGCGACCTTGTAGAGCGTGCCCCACACAAAATATTTGATGAAATGAACTGAAACTATTACAAAACATACTACAGACTGTAACCTAACCAACACATTTTGTCTCACTGAATTTGGATCTTTTATGAATAATTTTTTACGTTTTTAGCCGAAACACCTGATTTTGACTAGTTTCGGGACTGGCCACAAACCCTATTTTCCACAGAGTGTAAATCCCAAAATACAACGACCCACAAGATGAATTTTTTCCACAGATACTTGGATATGTTTTCTCACTTTCATAGCAATTTCACAATTGGAATCATTATAGAAAAAAAGTTATAGCAAAAATGGTGAGATGGCCTGTAAATAACATACCTTAGAAGGCACCATCAAGAGAATTTATCCTTCCCTGCATTTCGGTCTTCTTTTCTTCACCTTCACTCAGAATTCCCATTTAGATATCCTTAGTTACCTCAGACACATATATATATTCAATATTCTCAAGTTTGATTCAAATGAGAGAGCCTTGCCTCTTATTTATACTCTCCAAGTAGCTTCCTTAAAAACATCTTCTAGGTCACTTGGCCCACTTTCCTTATTTTAGGGTTGGGTCCACTTATAATTTCTCCATTAAATTTATTATTTAAATCATTTATTTTGTATTCACTTTGAATTATAATACACTCATCACTTCACTTTATTATTTACCTTTTAAAATCTCTTAAACCACTTTGATTACTTTGACCTTTTGGGGCTTCTAGATGACATATGAGGGTCCTCCAACTTCCTAAGGCCATAACTCTCAAACTATGAGGAGTTATGTGATGTTCTACATACCACCAGAAATGGCATGACATGTACTATCCATATAGAATAGTATTATCTTAAAATATATCATAACTCATATATTTACCCATCAAACAAACTGGGTACATTACCCAAACTTGGGGTCTCCAACTTCTCATGGCCATAACTCTCTAACCGTGAGAAATTATGTGACATTCCACATACCACCAGAAATGAAATGACAAGCACTATCCATCTAGGATATTTTCCCTCACAAAATCACTTTTCTTCATCTCATTATTCCACAATTAAGCATGGGTTATCTTACTCCACAAAGCATCTTCCCATGAGGGCTTTCACCATAAGGGGACCACTTTGGAGTTCATCCATATTTACTTCTTATCAACCATGACAAAACAATAATGAGTCATATTTACATCAAACAATATTGGGTCCATTACCCAAGCCTTTGTGCTACGGGGCTTTCTTCAAGGGTT
>JASDQU010010538.1:562097-591500 GCA_032191745.1 Picea mariana | reverse complement strand
CATGGCAGCCCAAAGATTATTGTAAGTGACAGTTATCCCATATTCACTGGAAATTTTTGGACAGAATTATTTTCTTGTTTGGGTACTCAATTGGCTCATAGCTCATCCTATCATCCTCAATTTGATGGAAAAACCGAGATAGTGAACAAATGTCTAGAAGGCTACCTTCGTTGCTTTGTCTCTGATAAACAAACACAATGGTTCAAATGGTTACCCTTGGCAGAATGGTGGTATAACACTTCCTTTCATACTGCAACAAAATTGACACCATTTATGGCACTTTATGGATACCACCCTCCTTCCATCACTTCTTCTCTAAAAGAAAAATATAAGGTCCAAGCAGTGGAAGATCACATCGAGTGACACAAACGCACCCTCTGCCTCGGCAAAGGCATCTATGCTGACCTCCCGATCTTAAGCATCGTTCTAATTCCACCTTCGAGTCGAAACGGCTCTTTGATCCCTCCTCGGAATCTCTAATAAAATCAACCCACAGGGATTTTCTGCTCCTTATAGTCTTTAGGCCTGATCGCTTTTCCGTTCACAATAGAAAAATAAAATTTCAGGCTTCGGGGTTTCCCAATCCCCTATGTCGCAAACTTTTGCCTTCCCAATTTCCCAATCTCCGATATCCCGAGATGCTTTAACTCAGTTATCCCCCTAGGCTAGAATTTTGGTCCACACGACCTCCCCTTATGTGACCGCAGTCCTATCTTCTTTCAGGATTTTGGGGTTTCGAATGTCTAAAAGTATGGGACCTCTTGTCCTCAGGATACCCGATCCTCCGAATCCCAATATGACGTCAACTAGGAACCCCTTTCCGCCTTAAACACGATCAACGATCGTGATCGTCTACTAGACCAACGGTCCCTGATCTCCCTCGGGACTTCAGGGTTTCAAATGCTGAAATGCATTTTCTCTCGGGGCTTCCGATCTCTCGAATTTTGATTTTCTGATATGATGACAGCTAGCCCCACAATATAAATTTCCTCCTTATCGGGATTTCAGACTTCGCAGTTCCGAAATGTAAGTGTTTCTTGTCTTCAAGATTCGCGACATGCCAAACCCTGACTTCAAGGATTTCCTCCACGCATCCCAAATGGATGGACGGTTCAGATCAAGTCTCAGACTTCACCGAATGCAAAGTCAAAAACGCTCTCTTATGTGAGTCCCGGTGTCTGGATCTCTGAATTGGATGATCACGTGACATGCGTCCTTCCTTAGATCAATGGTTGCTATTCTTTCGTTGGTTCGGAACTTATAAAGTCTCTAACTCTTGGTCTCTAGACTTCCGAGATGTCAATGACTCCCGATCTCTGCCATGTGTCTCAACTGATGGGTGGTTCTGATCTATTTTAGGGTTTTCACCGTGGATTTACCCGATCTCTTATCCACAGGACTTCCGATATCCCAAACTCCAACACCTCGATATCCTGACACCTTTCGGGACCTTCACTCTGCCTACGAGAGTCTAACCCTCGTGCAACTCCATTCAGATCCTACGGCTGATTGGTAGCTAGGTGAGGATTCAATGGCTCACAATATCCTGAGCTCAAAACTATGGAAGCAGTTGTAACCTCCTTGCTTCTCTATCAGATCGGACAGATGACGGGATTTCGCTAATCCTCTACACAAGATTTTGTCTGTTCATCTCTTCCCTTCGATGATTTAGTGAATTTGAATCCTTCAAAGGTCTTCCATGACTTCCAACCTTTCAAGAACCTCCTGCACACATTCCTTGCAGTAAACTCCATGTGCTTCAATGTTGAACACCTTCGACTCTGTGCACTCCCTGCAGCGACAGTCCTTCAATAGCTTCTCAGGTTTCAAACCATAGATTTAAGCTTTGTTTTTGCACACATTGCACGACTCCTATGCCTAACTTCACCTTTTGAGGAAAATGAGAACAAAAGCTAATCCTGTCTGAGAATTCCAGAGATAAATCTCTGAATCTTTTGTCAATGCACACTTTGTGAACTATCCAACTGCACTCCTTGCAGGAATCCTCACTCAGACAGAGAAACAATTGAAACTCATTTCCATTTACCCTTTCCTCTCATATTTCAAACATTTAACAAGAAATCACTCATACATAACATAAAAGCAATTGCATGATAGGAAGAGTAAAACCAGGAACATACCATTCAGCATACGCATACAAGAAACAAACACAACACAATGAATCTGAATTAAAGACTTCTTCTATTAACTCAAACCTTTATACATGGGTGTTTTCTCAAACACAGTTTCTCTGTTTCAACTCTGTATGCTCTCTTCTCTTTCTTGGAAATGTTCTTCACTATTCTGCTCTCAATTGGCATTCTCCTTCTATGTTACAATACACAATGAGGGTGTCTATATCCGTTTTCCCTCCACTCCCAAAAATGTTAGCTCTGAGAATTCAAAGCTACCTACTAACATAAATGCTTTCTACCTACTATGGATGAGAGCGGATCGCTCAAGGTCGTTTACAATATATAAGTACACCTCTCCTTAACTATCACATTTAAGTTTGGCGCATCCAATCTTCAAAAGTTTTTAAACAATTTATCATGTGCTCAAAATGTGTTGTGTTTGCCCCACGCTCGCTTGACGTTGATGATGCTCCTACATCATACTCCCTCGCTTGAAAATTTTCATGGGATCCTGTCCATGAGCTCTCACATGGTCTGTCCATGCTTCTGAATCTCTGCTTCATTCTCCCAGATGGCATCTTCAACTGGATGTCCTTTCCATTTGACCAAGTATTCAAAGTATTCCTTTCGTCTGGTCTTCTTGCTGACCCTTTTGTCCAGTATGCGCTCCATCTGCGGTTTTTCTGATACCAAACCTGACGTAAACGCACCCTCTGCCTCGACAAAGGCCTCTGCGTTGTCTCCATGTCCTCAAGTCTGGTGCGTAAATCACGCATTTCTCTTGCCATGGCTGGGTCAGGCACCTACCTACCTCTTCTTCTTGGTATTTCCTTCTCCTCTAGCGGATCAGGTGTTTTCATGTCCCTTCTTCTTGGCGGCATGGTGAATTTTCCTTTTCCTTACCACAGAAAGCAAAGAACCCTTTTCTAGGCTCTAATACCAAACCTGACGTAAACGCACCCTCTGCCTCGGCAAAGGCCTCTACGCTGACCTCCCGGTCTTAAGGATCATTCTAATTCCACCTTCGAGCCAAAGCGGCTCTTTGATTCCTCCTCGAAATCTCTAATAAAATCAACCCACATGGCTTTTCTGCTCCTTATAGTCATTAGGCCCGATCGCTTTTCTGTTCACAACAAAAAAATAAAATTTCGGTCTTCGGGGTTTCCCAATCCCTGATGTCGCAAACTTTTGCCTTCCCGATTTCCTGATCTTCGATATCCCAAGATGCTTTAACTCAGTTATCCCCCTAAGCTAGACTTTTGGTCCACACAACCTCCCCTTATGTGACCGCAATCCTATCTCCTTTCAGGATTTCGAGGTTTAGGATGTCGAAAAGTATGGGACCTCTTGTCCTCAAGATCTCTGATCCTCCAAATCCCGATATGACGTCAACTAGGAACCCCTTTCCACCTTAAACACAATCAACGGTCATGATCATCTACTAGAACAACGGTCCCTGATCTCCCTCGGGACTTCAGGGTTTCAAATGCCGAAATGCATTTTCTCTTGAGGCTTTCGATCTCTCGAATTCTGATTTTCTGATATGATGACAGCTGGCCCCACAATATAACTTTCCTCCTTATCGGGATTTCAGACTTCGTAGTTTCGAAATGTAAGTGTTTCCTGTCTTCAGGATTCGCGAAACGTCGAACATCAACTTCAAGGATTTCCACCACGCGTCCCAAATGGATGGATGTTTCAGATCAAGTCGCGGATTTCACCAAATGCAAAGTCAAAAACACTCGCTTATGTGAGTCCCGGTGTTCGGATCTCCAAATTGGATGATCGTGTGACACGCATCCTTCCTTAGATCAATGGTTGTTATTCTTTCATTGGTTCGGGACTTATACAATCTCGAACTCTTGGTCTCTAGACTTCTGAGATGCCAATGACTCTCGATCTCTGCCATGTGTCTCAACTGATGGGTAGTTCTGATCTGTTTTGGGGTTTTCACCATGGATTTACCTGATATCTTATCCACAGGACTTCCGATATCTCGAACTCCGACACCTCGATATCCCGACACATTTTGGGACCTTCACTCTGCCTGTGAGAGTCTAACCCTCGTGCAACTCCAGTCAGATCCTATGGCTGACGAGTAGCTAGGTGAGGATTCAACGGCTCACAATCTCATGAGCTCAAAACTCTGGAAGCAGTCATAACCTCCTTTCTTCTCTATCAGATTGGACGACTAAAAGGATTTCGCTAATCCTCTACACAGGATTTTGTCCGTTCATCTCTTCCCTTCAATGATTTAGTGAATTCAAATCCTTCGGAGGTCTTCCACAACTTCCAGCCTTTCAAGAACCTCTTGCACGCATTTCTTGCAGCAACCTTCAAGCGCTTCAATGTTGAACACCTTCGACTCCACGCACTCCCTGCAGTGACAGTCCTTCAATAGCTTCTCAGGTTTCAAACCCTGGATTTAAGCTTTTCTATGCACACATTGCATGACTCCTGTGCCTAACCGCACCTTTTAAGGAAAGTGAGAACAAAAGCTAATCCTATCTGAGAATTCCAGAGACAAATCTCTGAATCCTTTGTCAACGCACACCTTGCGAACTATCCAACTGCACTCCTTGTAGGAATCCTCACTCAGAAAGAGAAACAATTGAAACTCATTTCCATTTACCCTTTCCTCTCAGATTTCAAACATTTAACAAGAAATCACTCATACATAGCATAAAAGAAATTGCATGACAGGAAGAGTAAAACCAGGAACATACCATTCAATATATGCATACAAGAAACAAACACAATGCCATGAATCTGAATTAAAGACTTCATCTCTTTGAAACAGATCATCCAATTTGAAACAGATTCCACTTGGGAAGATGATTCTTTTATACAAAAGCATCCAGAGTTACTCAAGTGTTGCGGACAACACTTGTCTCAAGGGGAGGGGCATGTTAAGCCCTAATATTGGCTCATTACCCCTTAATTGGGGCATATTATATTAGTAATGTTATTTTATTTATGTCAGCTTTAGGCCATTAGTTGTAATTATACCTCCTAGTCTCCTATATATACCAAGGAGACATTTTCATTTTGAATCATTTTGTACTTGAACATTTAAGTGGGTTAAAAGGAGGTTTCCCCCTTGAAGAGGCTTATTATCTGAAATTATCTCTTTTTCAAGGCATTGAGTACTTTTTCTGAGGTTTTTCTATGCTATATTGATGTTTGGTTCTTAACATATTTTGACGATTTGATCGGTAAAATTATCCATGTTTACCTTGATTATCTAATCATGTACTTTAAAGGACTATCAATTGTCTCGAAGTTTCAAAAATTATGGTTGGGTCCTTTCAAAATCGTTTTTGTCCTGGGTACTAACTCTTACATTCTAAAGGATTTACAGGAGCGATTGTTCTCCTACAACACTAACGGTTCTCACTTGAAACATTACGTGGAACCAACTTGAAAATTTTTAACGTTGTTTGGATTTTTTGTATATTAGAGTCTAGTTCTGCTTTCTTTTTTCCATTTTTTTTCATTTCTGCTTTTACAGTAGTTTGATTTTTGCTTTCCTTGTTGATAAGCTTCATGTTTCTTTTACATTTCTGTCATTTTATTTCTATTGTTTTAAATTTTGTAATCTTAATTCTATCATGATTTTTATTGCTTTTTCATATTTTAGTTGATTTTTGGTCAAGAATAAGATGTTGGATCAGTTCTACCATAGTGACACTCCTGCAAGATATTGTTAGTCAATAACAATCAATCTTACACAATTGTTACGATGTTTCCCCTGAAAGCACACTTGAATTTGTCATCTTCTTTCACTGTTGTCTTATAAAGAAATTGGTTATCTCCCGCTTCTGCGTTCCATTTCTTCATACATTTGAGAATTTAAAAGAGCAAGTCCATAAATGATTCTCCTTGAAGAAAAGAGCATGTTCTGGTTGATGATTATGCATACATGCATAAACCCCCTTATACTTAACATTTTTCATGAGTTATTCCCAAATTTCCGGTCATTTTTCCATTAAATCCGCTCACTTCCCCCTGTTGAATAATCATCCTGGTTGTATCTTCTTGATCTGATGTTCTTGGTCTACAAAACCATGTGTTCTAATTTCTTAATCTATTGGAAATAGATTTCCCTGTGGAGTCTCTACTTTGTTGACGATAAAAATCGCAACGAGGATTTCGCCCGTAAAGTATTGCTAAAGCCTATTATTTATAAGCTAATGATATATATAATACTAGTAGGTGGGACCCCCTTGTAGATTGGAGGATCAGAGATAGTCTTTTTACACATTTTATGTTATCCTTTCGATGATGCTTACAGGTTTCTACATGATTGATGATGATATATTTGTTTTATTTATGACAGATGGCAGATGGATAATGCATGTTATGTGTTGGTTATGTTTCTCTAAGCTCTACATTCCATGTTATAAATGGATTATGTTCACTAGAATTACATTTCTATCGTATCCATAATTCATTACATGTTGCACTTTCACAAGACACATGTTAGTTATAACAAGAGACAAGAGAAATCTTTAAAAAAAGAATCCAAGAAGAAGGAACTAAACTATGCTATGTTATGCTATATTATATGCATTTGAAATTAAAGAAATTGATGTTAGTCCTAACTAGAAATGTTAGTGGCTATACGATTTTTATTGAGTTATATGGGGTGTATGTGATATATGTTATAGTATGGTTTTGGATTAATGGTTAGTATGGATCGGGTGGCGCGTTTGGAAAGAAATGTATGCAAGTTTTGATGCATGGATTAATGTTTGGTTGGTTGTCGTGTACTACGTAACTGAATGAAGGGAGGATGGAAGCGATGTGCATTTACTGCATGTCACTCCGTACTTCTCCCAATGTTCATCACCCTAGATTGGTTAGTGTAACACCCTGTTTCCCCCCAACTTGTAAATATAACTAGACTGGCCAAGAACTATGGAAAACTCATAAATGTGAATATGTGATGTAAATGGACCTTGAAGAAGAGGTCAATGAATGTGAATAACATTCTGAATTTATTGCAGGACTGCTGATGAGGGGATGTGCAGAAAAAGAGACCACAATGGCGATGGAAGGCACCTGAAAAGGTGGTGTTAACTTTCACCGAGAATTAAATACCATATTTGGACTCCACTGGCCCAGGGAACCAAAAGAGGCTCATTGGCCCTGAAATTCAATGCCTCGCAGGCTGGTAGGCGGATCGCTTGATGAGGGATGGGTTGGTGAACCACCCATCCGTAGAGCCATCAGGCTTGATCAGCGCGAGGGTAATCGTGCCACATGCAACCTCGCGAGAGGATAAGGCGTATGGTAGAAGCGATTAAGAGGAAAGATGCGAGGGGAACTCTGGCATTACACAGAGTGAGTGATAGCAGAGAGGAAGGATTGCAACCTTCGCTCCTGGTCACTGGCAGACAGAGAGACGCAGTCTTAGAGAATTGTGGTCTCAACTCGGGGGTGGCTAGTGGTAAATCCGTTGGGAGTCGCTGAGCCTATGGTTGGGTGGAAACGAGCCCCCCTCTCAGCAGTTGCACCCACTTCTGAAGATTTTTCTGATAAGTGTTTTTCCTCTGGCATCCTGATATATACATATATATGTGCTTGTTCTGATAATTATGCTCGTAAGTTGAGAAACAATGAATGATTTCATTATAAAGATGATTGTATGGTGTTTTGATTAGTGCTAGTAGTTATATATATATATTCATATGGAAAGACTACGTAGGATTTATGTCTTCATGAATTCGTTATGTGTGTGAGTACTGGTCAAATTCAAATTTCATGTCTGGTTCTCGGGAGGACGACATTCTTACATACCTCAGGTAGTACCCTGAGTAAGCCTCCCCATAGAAATACCTCCCTCGAAAGACCCATCAAGAACTGTGAAGGCGGTCATGAAGGCGTAAGGCCTTAGAAATCCTGCATGAGGAGGAACGATTCCTCTCGAGGGCCCAGACGACAGCATAGGGATGAAGTAACAAATCGACGGATGAGATCCTGTCGGGAGATTTGTGGTCACTCACGACCTTCAGATCGGAGGGAGAAGATGGAGTGTTAAGTTCTTTAACCCTGATAGGTATTAATCAACGGATGAGATTTCGTCAGGGAATCGGCGGTCACCCACGACCGTTAGATTTGTAGGAAACAATAGGGGGTTAAATGCCTTACCCCTTTTTTTCCCTGGGTCTTCGTGGGTAGCGAAGAATTTAGGACTGTAGATCCCCAAGGTTCATGAGAGTATCTGGGCCGTGGATCTTTCCCCCGCCTAGGGAGTCATGGAAGAATGCATGGGTAGGAACCATTACGAACCGTCAGATCCCGATTGAAAAGCCCGACAGCCGTTGGATCTGTCAAGAGTTACCCGAGGGATAAGACTCCGGTGTATAGGGATTTTTCCCCAGGATAGATCTGAGCTGTCCGATTAACGGAGGCCACGTGTCACAAGATCTCCCATTTCGGGAAATTGGAGTTCCTGAGGTCGTGAAAGTCAGGACGTCAGAAGTCTCGAAAATGCGAGGAGTGATCTGAAACCGTCAATACACTTTGGACGCGTGTCAAAGATCTGAAGGGAGTCGGAGTTCGGCATTTCGCGAGTCCTAGGGACCAGGAATCCAGGACATCAAAGGTCGTGAAATCCCAAGAGTTAACCAGGACCATCCATCAGAGGAGGATGCGCAGCAGCAATCGGAGCTGTCGGGGAAAGTCCCGACAGGAAGTCGTCTATCGACATGTGGGTCATTGGGATATCGGGAATCCCGATGACAAGGTGTCTATGCAATTCGGAGAATCGCGAGTCCTGGGGACGTTCGCATTCCGACATTGGAAATTCTGAACCCCGATGGACGGAAGAGATTTTGTCAGAGGATCTCAGGGTCTGTCCTGACCGTTAGATGTGGAAACAAGACGTTAACTTAAGCCAGGACGTAGTTATGCATTAGGATAAGCGGTGAGAAGATCTGGACGGCCATAGTCCACCCGCCCAGATCTATGGCTGAGGATGCATTCCAGAGCCCCCTTTCCATTCTACCTTTAATGGGGGGGGGGGGGTCCAGAATTGGACATGCAACTCTCGANTTCCATTATGCCTTTAATGGGGGGGGGTCCGGAATAATGTGGCGTGTGAAGTGGGGCCCCTCCCTGTCATGACGACCACCATGTCGCGTTTCCTGATTGCCACCTGTATGCCACCTAACTGTGCAACGGGCATTTTTTATTGGCTGCTCTCTACCCCTGTTGAGGTTTGTTCCTATTGGCCATTCACTGACCCATAGGGATTCATCCCTATTGGTCGCTCGCTAGCCCTGTCGGGGTTCGACGATTGCAGAGTCGAATTGTTTAGACCTTACTGTAGTGCCAAAGCGTGAAATACAAAAGACCCTGCACTCAAATAGAACCGTGAGTATGACCCACGATCACATGGGAATGGAGAAGGAGAGAGAGAAAGAGCTAGCTTACGCTGGGTCTCCATGGTTATTTAAGGGTTTGAGTCCGACGAAGGTCCGAAAAATTTTGATTTAGGTAGTGGGTATGTTACAGTTATTGTTCATTTGATTTCCGCTGTGGTTAAGCTCCGATATTCAGGCGAGCAAGGAACTGCTCGACCAAGCTTGCATTGTTAAGGCCATTTGGTTACAAGTATGTTTTTTTTGCCCATCCATGAACTTGCTCTGTTTATGAAATAAATGTTGGCTCGGTGATGTATTGGTCTGTGTTTTTATTGAGGATGGAAACTATGTAAACTCGTGGTGTTTCTCTGGAATGGTTGTTTGTGTTTTATTCGTTGCAAATGGAAAATTGGATGGTTGAAGTCGCGATTTCATTGACTATTTTGTGTGATGGGAGTCATGATGGATCTATGTTGTCTCTATGGGTTTTTGTTGTAGGGTTTCATTCTGTTTGGACTTGTTGTTCATCTCCTCATAGTATTTGTAACCACACCCAGTCATATTTGGTGTTATGGGGTTGTTGTGTATGATTTGAACCACCTGTGGGTCACTGCATATCATTTTCCACCTGTTCGTGGGCTTGTTTTATGTTATTGATATCTGCACAGTTGTTTATGGTGGCCATTATGCCAAGAGGTGTGCTTTAGGTTTGGTTTCTATTACCTAGGCTTTGCATTTCTATAAGCATTATTCATTTTTTGGGGAAAACCACGAGGATTATGCCCCTTCATGTTCTCAGTGTTTTTTACTGGCCAATAAGAAACCTTTGATCCTATGTTCATAGTATCTCCTACCTGGGGTCAAACTGTCACCCTATCATACGAGATAAGGGTTATAATGCATGTGGTTCCACCTTTATTGTCTCAAGGTTTTCTCACCTACTGTCGACAAGGCCGACCTCCAGTCTCCCTATGTTGGTTCCACCGATCAAACCCTTGATTAATCAAAGCTCGTTTTTGATAAACTGAACCAATTACACCCTATCGGGTATCTTGTTGACTGTCATGATTTGGTGGAATAGTGTTGATAGTGGTTTTGATTATTTTCTCATCTCTGTTCATCGAGTTGGTTACACAGTTGTAATCAGAAATGATTATTGGTATACAATCGCTACATTCTTTTTTTATGACAGTTGAATCAATAGCTCAACATTGTTTTATGGTTTGATTGAGAGTAATTATATATGTACAATCACAGAAATGTTTCTTTGCGTTATGCATTGGTCTGTATGTTTCCTACAACGTGGCATAAATTGAAGTGATGGTTTTTGTTACTGTGTGTTTAAATTGGCCGATCGGGATTATTGCAATTTGAAGTATTGATAATGGTGACTTGGCTGTCCAATGTGTATGATTTATGGATATCGTGCATCATATCATTTTATTGCACCATCAAAGATGGGCACAGGGTTTTTAGTAGTATGGTTTCATTGCAATTTAATTGTTAAATTGGCTAAAGGAATGGAATTGGGCATGTTTTAAAAGAGCTTGTGTCTATGTTTGATTTGAGGAATTAAATTATTGGTAGTGGTGATGTATTTATGCTGAACAGAGTTGAAACAAATGATTGTGTGTTCCTTGGATTTTGTTTTAAATATGAAAGGGAAGTAAATGAAAAAGAAATAAAAGTCTTTTAACAAGACGGGTGAAGTCATGAGGCTTCTAAGTATGATTATTCTGTAATATTTTAAGGAAATTGAATGTGGACAGTGAACAATTTTTAGCACATAGTAATTGTTTAATTGATGATGGAATAGTTGTATTGAATAAAGAACTATTTTTATGGATTACTTGATTAATTTTTCGAATAGTATCTGCTCTTTTCCCATACCATTATTTCACTTTTCTCTAATGACAATTCCCCTCTCCTTCCCATATTCACTATCCACTCCTTGTTCCTAAAATTTAATTACAGTTAAGATAAGTTTTGTATTATGACAGTTAAGGGATCGCAAGGATGAATTACAGTGATATATTCTTTTGGTTTACGATACAGTTGATTGTTTTTTGTCTGTGAGAAGTAATCGTGATCTTTTCCCCCTCATTCTAACATTTTTTTCTCAATTCAACCCCTCGCATATCCCAAAACCTTTGTTCACCCTCTGCTCATTGACAACTATTAAACAATTTGTATGGATTGGATTGCATGAGTCTGATATGTTGTTGAGCCAAATTTTGTTTCATATTTTAAAAGAGTTGTCATGTATGGTTGTTAAAGAAACTATTTTCTAATCAATTATGCATACAGGAATGAGATTTTTCAGCAGAGGTAGTCATGGCAGAGGTAACTGAGGAAGAGGTAATTGGAACAGGGGCCCTAAAAGACCAATATTCTCTATACACTTTGATGCAAACTCACAAGAGTTAGGCCAACTCTTTCAAGTTGTGTTTTTTAACTATATTGGGCAAGGAGTGGTCCAACCTAGGCCTGAAAGGCTTCCCTTCCAATCCCCACAGGTCCTTGGTATCCTTGTGCCTCCTCATGTCTCACTACAGCTTGAATTTCCCGAAAATGATGGATGGAAAGAGATTTTCTACCCGACAGTCTCCCAACATCATGGATGGCCTAACTTGTCTTTACCTGCTCCCCTGCCTATCAAACAAATTGTCCAAGATGCCCTTGTCCACTCACCAGTTCAGTATTCCCATTCAAGAAAAAGGTTGAAAATCGAGGCCCACCATGCCCCTGACAAAAGAAAAGCCATTGTTGGCTCTTCCTCACCCTCAAATGACTCTAATAAATCTGTGTCCTCCCACATGCATTTGAGAGATGATTTCTTTCATGTGATCGGTGAGATTAGGCCTAAAAGCTCCACACAGCCTACGGAAAATTCAGAGAGATCAAAAGGCGACAGCAGCAACAAGGGAAAGATTGCCTCTCATAGTGGAAAATATGGATTTTAAGTTTTTTATTTATTAATTGTTGAGAACAGTTTACTTCTAAAATTTTGGATAGCACACTATTTTTGGATATATGGGTAATATATTTTGGAAATAATTTCGATTATCGTTGAGATAAATTGTCAAATATGAATGTGATGATGGGAGTCACAAGGAGGTATGTTTTTTTTTATTAACTAGTTGTGTTATGATTGTTAAAATCTAAAGGGAGTCACAAGGGGTCCCACCTACTAGTTATTATTTATTTAAAAACCCTTGCTATGATTTATTAATTTCCCCCCTAAACTAAAAAGTTGGTTGATTTTTAGTTAACTTAACTGAGGAAGTAGTTCAACTACTTCAACCAATTCTAATTTTCTTAAAGGAAAAAGGAAAGGGACGAACGGGAGGAGAATAGAAGGAGAAGCATACTAAGGTTTTCTCTTTGAGTTTTTGTTGAGATAATTCAATTTTAATTCATTCCTTAATTCATTAGAAGCCTAATTATTTTTTATGATAGTAGGGTCCTATTTTAGACAGCAAGATTCAGGGTTGAATTACATCATTCAGACACTTGTTCTTCAGAGGTGTTGATCTATCTTTGATAGTCTGTGTAGACTTGTCTATTTGTGAATTAGATTCCATGACTGACAAAGGATATTGTGCAGAGTCGAGTAGGAAGAAATCTGTGGCAAGTTGATCCAGCTTTTAAACTTCAATTTTTGTTTTTTTGTCAGAAGTCCTTTTGTATGTTTCATTAGGGACATCTAAGTTTGACTTTGGTCCAAAACTTCCTCAGGAAATTTTGTAAAGAGAACGATTTTTTGATGAATTGGAATGAAATAAAGGATTGCTTTATGTCTTGTCTGTTTTGATTATTGACTTGGTGTCTTTACTTTTGTCTCTATATTTATTTCAGCATCTGATATGTTCAGAAAATTACATAAATAATGATTTTTTCAGCAAGCTTTTATTTATAAAAAAAAAATAGCCTAAGCACTTGTAAACAATACTCGTGAATTAGGATACCAATTTTGATGGCTATAAACAAAGGGTGATATTCTCGTCTATCTTTCTTTAGCCAAGCGGGATCTGAAAATGTTTGAGTAAGATCATTTCATATATTTTCCTCAACATTGCCTTAAATAACTTCAAAAATGAGGCCTAATCACAAATTTTAATCCACTGAAAAGAAAGAGGAGAGAAAGATGAATGACATGGTCTAGATGGTCGTCAATTCTGTCGCTCGTAGCTCCCGCAATCAGTAGTGAAATTCGGAGGCAATTTGGTCCAAAATCCACTATTTGGGTAAAAAATACAAATAGTATAGTAAAATTGGTTTTGTTTTTACTTTTTATAGCAAATTTTTACCCACTTCACATAGTTTCGTACAATATTTTTTCCTAATGGACTAATACGACAGTGGATGGAGTTGGTTTTGGTGGTTTATCCAGGGATTCTTGTGGTTTTCAGTGCCTTGTTGCTTGTTCGTAACTTTGGAAAGGTATTTTCGTCACCAAGCATATAGGATAGGTATCCAATCCATCATGCACACTTGCATCATCCTATGACTGCAGCTCATATGCCTTAGGTACAAACCCATTTTTTAGCGACACAGAACCTTCTATCTACAACTAGAAGTGTCGTTATCGAATAGTAGAGACTTACCAAACATGGGTACCCTAGTTAGATCCCCTGCTTCATTCAGTGGCCATGTAAATATTTTTTTCCATAGGACTAGGAGTCCCTTATAGCTAATACATGACTTTATGTTTGAATCTCATTTCTTACTCATAAACATGCTGACCTACACCAAGAGGACTCCCAATGAGTCTAATTTAAGCTCTTTTCTGACTCTCTCAAAAAGCAAAAAGATTGTCGATTGAACTTGTCTCTTTCACACTCATAAATTGGATTTGAAAGGATGTCTATTTGGTACAAGTTTATCCATTTTTCAAACCAAGTAAACTAAGATTATGAAAAAAGGACATGTTTTTGGCGTTAAGTTGTAATTGCATGTCATTGTCTTGCTTGCAGTATTGAGCCTATTTTCAGTTCTCTCTTTTACGTTATAATCCTTTCACCTATGCAGTTTGCATCATCATCAAAGCAGAGCCTTGTTTATATCCTTTGCATCTTGACACCCTATACCTAAGAGGAAGCATTCCCCCAAGTGTCCATCTCTCGCATGCACCTCCTTGCATTGAGCATAGGTATGTTCCATTCTTGGAACTACATTTCTTACTTATGACACTCGTTTCCTCCTCTATATCATAGCATTCATTTGACTATGAAAAATAAAAAAAGATGGGCAGGAAAAAAGTATTATCTTATATTGGCAATAGTTGTGTTGCCTTTGAACAAAGCACAAAATTTTTTAGTCCACTTGTCATCAAAATTTTGGGTTTAGCATGACCTTGGGAAGTGGAGCTTATTACAGAGAGTTTACTCCCCTGACTGGTTACTCTTCCATTCCCTATGGAGATTTTGATTAATGCCTCTTGCATCTCAAAGTTTCATCATTGATTCTATGTTGCCAGAGTCTTCCATATGTCTCATGCTCTTGTTCAAAGGATGCATATCAACCTGTGTCAAACATTCCTCATAACTCTTGACTTTGCATGTTGGCCATACCCTCAGTGTGTCTCAAAATTGCATGAAGTTGTATCCCTATTGTGCACCCTGGTCCTACTTTCAACATTGGTAGGTAACCTTGAACCCAACAGTCAACATTTCATCATTGGTCATTGACTAGGTGGTTTCCCTTGTGTTCGATGGAAAGAAATCTATTCACACATTGGGATTCGTGCAGTGTCTTGGATTCCATTAGCCTTATTGGTGGTTTCCTCACCTTTGTCAGTAGTTTTCCTTATTGGTTGTTATTTAGAGGGTATTTTCCGTGTACCACTTGCATATGGTACACGCAAAAGAAACATAGGGTCGTTGGTTCATGAACATGTTCTTCGTCTGATTTCCTCCAAATCATCAAGATCCTACTTTATACCTCATTCTAAATGATGAGAGATGCCTCAATTCTCTCCTTTCAGTAGATCTCCTTCTATCGACTTCAGCCCATCTATTCTGGAGACGAGACCTAGAGTCATATGAGTACCCAGAGGCTTGCAGTCATTAGTGGCAATTTCTCCCGCCATCAACAGTTGGGAATACATCAATGTCTCATGATTGATGGATTCTTCAAGTGTTCGACCCCGACACCTTTATTCACACTTGTGAGAATGTACTTGGTTCCTTGATACCTACTTTCATTATCGGTATGTTGTCTCATGTTTGTTAATGGTATACCTTAATGACTGGTAATCAAACAAAGTATCATTGTGTTCGACCTCAACTCCTTTATTCACACAATGTATACTTGCACCTTTGGTGGATTGTGTAGAATACTTGAAGACATAAGTTCATAGTCTCATATTTCCTGAGATGTTTCTATATTTCATTGGACCAGTACCTATGTGGCTTCAGTGATCATGGGAGATCATATTGTACTCCATTGCATACAGATATATTCAGATTGATTTTGAGACCGGTTTTACTAGGCCTTGTTCGTGACTATGACAGCCTTTGGCATGTAGCCACCTTTGTATTTCCTATTCATGGACATGAACAGTTGTTTGGTATATTTTCACATGGATCTGCAGTGTAATTCAAATTGGCAGCCATGTCTGCAAAGTCAGTATAGATTCTAATATTCTTAGGAGCAACTAGTTCTTCCAACTGGGTCCCCATTACTCCACTTCTAGGTATTATAATGTATATCGGCCATCGCAGATACTCCTCTGACCTCACACATTAGGGAGAATATATTATAGCAAGATTTTCCTCACCTTATGCAAATTTTCTCAGAAGACCTTTTTCCATTTCCCTATGCAGACTTGAAGTCCCTTTTTGCAAATCCTAGAGCCAAAAACAATTTTTTTCCACATATATGTGCCATACCTAGTATACAGCATGCGTATATGTAGGTTGCACCACTACATCCCGCGTACATGGGGTTTTGTGCCCAAAATTTGTTGGATTACTGAGAGGGGGGGTGAATCAGTAATAGAACAATTTAATCATTTTTCACCATAAAATGCAAGTGTTATATCAATGTAGAATTATTATCCAATAGTTGTAGAGTAAATAAACAATGAACAAATGAGCAATCACACACATACACAGTACACCAATGTTTTACATGGAAACCCAAAGTGGGAGAAAACCACGGAATGTTTTTTCTTACATATCTTTAAGAATTACATTCATTGGAAGCACCAACTTCCTTTGTTTTCCAGCTGCAACTGGAAGGAGGCTCCAACCCCCTAGTTTCTCAGGCTACAACCTGAGGGAAGCTCCAACTCTCCAATTCTCTAGCTACAACTAGAAGGAGGATACAACCCCCTATGTTCTCCAGCTATAACTGGAAGGTGGCTACAACCACTTTTCCTTTCCCCATCCAACCGCCCTGACGTATAAGTATAATGATGGAACCATTGTCACACTATCACTTTGAGATATACTGTTGTAAACCTGTACCAATCAACCTACACCAAACAACCTGTACCAATAACCTGAACCATGCATCAACCTGTACCTCAACCTATAATCAACCTATACCATAAACAAATGCATCAACCATGCACCAACCTGTACCAAACAACCTGTAATCAACTTGTACCATAATCAAGTTCATCAACCATGCACCAACCTAAACCTCAACGTGTACCATGAACAAGTGCATCAACCATGCATCAAACCTGTATAAATAACATGTCACAACAACCTGTCCAAACAACCTATCACAACAACCTGCATCATCAATCTTATCAACCAAATCAGATCTACTCACCAATATCAATCACCAAGACAACTCTCAAATATGTGCATCAACCAAGCATAACACAACAACTCATAATCATCACTAAGATCAATATGTGCTTCTAATAATATACTAATACAAATATGCTACATCATCCATAAACCATGTGTTAATAATACTACTAACAAGTACCTCCAACCATGTACCAAGTATGTACCAATCATGTATCAACTACTCATCAACTATGACTGATCAATATGTACCAACATCATCAACTATACACCTCATGTATGTGCCAACTCATCAACTACAACTACTTGTCTCAACCATGTACCCAACATGTACCTCAACCAAAATCCCTCATCAATTTCATCATCCAAATCTGATTTGTAACTCTGTAATAGACTTGGTTTATATGATCACATACCTGCAAACCTTCCTTAACTTTAACAACAAGAACTAGCATTTTCATCAAACTTTACTTTAGTCTCACATGACTAGTTTTGGATTAGTCAACAACCCTAACTTGAAATAATCATAACTATGTACATGTAATGAATAAAAATATGAAAATAGTACACAATGTTATTCAATATGTTTAATGAAATTCCTCCAGGTTTCACTACTTGGAACCTCTTAGAAAAGGAGTTATAGCAAAAATGGCATACCTTGTTGAATTCTGGATTATTCTAGAGAGTGAACTCATAGAGAGTGCCCCGCACGGAATATTTGTTGTATAGATATGAAAATTGTACACATAATACTACATACTGTACTCTAACCAACACATTTTGTCTTACTAATTTTGGATATGTTATGAATAATTTATGACATTTTTACCCGAAACACTTGTTTTAGACTAGTTTCAGGACTAGCCACAAACCCTATTTTCCACGGAGTGTAACTCCAAAAATACAAGACCCACAAGCTGAAATTTGTACCATAGCTACTTGGATATGTTTCCTCAATGGCCTCCCAATTTCACGATCTAAATCATTCTATAAAATGGTGAGATGACCTATAAATAACATACCTTAGAAAGCATCATCAAAAGAATTTATCCTCCCTTGAATTTTGGTCTTCTTTACTTCACCTTCCCTGTGAAATTTGCCTTAGATATCCTTTAGTTACCTCAGTCACTTGTATATATTCAATATTCTCAAGTTTGATTAAAATGAGAGAGTCTTTCCTCTTATTTATACTTTCATGTAGCTTCCTCAAGGGTTTACCTTTTAACCATCTTAACCCACTTTCTTTATTTTAGGGTTAACCCACTTCTGATTTCTCCATTAAATTTATTAACTAAATAATTTATTTTATATTCACTCTGACTTATAGTACATTCATCACTTCACTTTATTATTTACCTTCTAAAATCTCTTAAACCACTTTGACTACTTTGACCTTTTGGGGCTTCTATATGACTCATGAGGGTTCTCCAACTTCACATGGCCATAACTCTCGAACCGTGAGGAGTTATGTGACGTTCCACATACCATTGGAAATGGAATGACATGTACTATCCATATAGAATATTATTTCCTAAAAATATATCAAAACTCATACCATTATTCATCAAACAAACTTGGGTCCATTACCCAAACTTGGGTTCTCCCACTTCTCATGGCCATAACTCTCTAGCCATGAGGAGTTATGTGACGTTCCACATACCATCGGAAATGGAATGACATGTAATATACATATATAATAGTATTACCTTAAAATATATTAAAACTCATACCATTATACATGAAACAACCTTGGGTCCATTACCCAAGCCTTTGTGCTACCGAAATTCGCTATCGGACTATCTCCAGGGGTTGACATCAATATAAAATATCACTCTCCAATGGTTGACATCAATGACAACCAACAATCCATACTAACTTTCCATCAAACTAAGCCATTTTTCTAACAATATCCCCCTTTGGAATTAATGGCAACACTTAGTCATGATAACATCCACGCTTATACTCTTCATCAATGTTTCTATCTCTCCCCCTTTGACATCAATTACAAAGGGTGTCTCCCTTTGGGGTTTCTCCCCCTGACTGAACTCTCTTTGGGATACTTCCCCTATCTACATGCCTCGGTGCTCTCTCTCCAAGAATTTTTATCATGCATCTGATAAATCTCTCCCCCTTCGTCATCAATGGAAAAGGTATCTTTCCATCCGGGGCTTCTCCCCCTAACTAAACTATCCTTGGGGTTAGTCCCCTTGACTGTACTCTTCCATAAATTTATCCCCCAACCTGAACTATCCTCTTTATGGTACTTCCTCGTCTAAATCTAAGACACATAAGATAAGCATTCAAAAGCATTCATTTTGGAGTAGAAATTACTCTAAGTATCTAGAGAAAATAATGAAAGGCTTCTCTTGGAAGCAGTTTTGTAAAGATGTTTGTCACTTTTTCTTTTGTGCCCACATATTCAACTTTGATGTTCTTCTCTACAACATGTTCCCGTAGAAAGTGATACTTTATTGTAATGTGCTTCATCTTGGAGTGCATCACCGAGTTTTTGGAGATATTGATGGCACTTGTATTATCACAATAGATTGGAATGGGATCATCGTACTCAACCTGTATATATTTTAGAGTTTGTTTCATCCATAGAACTTGTGTACAACATGTTGTTGCTGCAATATAATCTACCTCGGCTGTAGATAAGGATATTTCTGATTGTTTCTTGCTTAACCATGATAATAAACACTCACCCAAGTAGAACGTTGCTCCACTAGTGCTTCGTCGACCATCAATGGAACCTACCCAATATGCATATGTGTAGGAAATAAGTGATAAATCCTTTCCTTTTGGATACCATAATCCAAACTCTTATGTTCCTTTGAGATATCTGAAAATCCTCTTCACTTCTAATACATGTGACTCCTTTGGTCCTGCTTGAAATCGTGCCACCTATCCAATTGTCTGCATTATATCTGGTCTGGATGTTGTCACATATAGTAAGATACCAATCATTGACTTGTATTACCTCTCGTATGTAGACTTTGAATCGACATCTTTGCTCAACTTACAATTGGTTTGCATAGGAGTAGTAACTAGTTTGCAATCTTCCATTCCGAATGTCTTTAGCATTTCTCTGATATACTTAGTTTGAGAAATAAAAATTCCTTGGTTTCTTCGACATATCTGAAGATAGGATAGTTCTCCAAGTAATGACATTTCAAATTCATTATGCATATCCTTTGCAAATTTCTGGCTTAACCTGTCATTAGTACTTCCAAAAACAATATCATCAACATAAATTTCAATTAATAAAATACTACCTTGAGTTACCTTGATGTAGAGGTTGTTGTCTGCGCTTCCTTTCCATATTTCATAGGGAGTTTTGTCATTGTTGTTTCTGATCATTAATTTGTTTTGAATGTGAACTATTGTATGCACTGCATGTGTCCAAAAAATATATGTCAATTTGGAATCCATTATCATTGTTCGAGCCATTTCCTATGTAATTACCATCCATTATGATAATGTTCCTTTGTCTCTAAACCACTCTTTAAACCAATATATGAATCCATGCTCTCGTCCATATTGTCCAAGACTCTACTTGCACAATTGTCCATAATGTTGACATGTTTATCACTATACTATCATGAAGTCTTGATTAATCCATCAAATTGTACTTCTTCTAACTTACTTCTCTGGATCTGTCTTCTCAAACTCTGCAAGTTGCTTGAAGGATGGTTCTTTGGTCTGTCACATCTATTGCATAGAATCCCCCTATCTAATATTCATATTACCTGGGAGTCTCTAAGTCGGATGGCTCAGAACAATTCCTTCTATGATGTGTATTCATCATCGTCTTCAATGGTAGGTTCATCATCATCTTCATTGGTAGATTCATCATCTCTTTGAGCTCTGACTTATTTCTTTCTATCTATGGATTCATCTTTCACTACAATGCCTGAAAGTACAATCTCTTGAACCTGTTCCTTATTTACTTGTCCTTCTTTTCTTTCAGTTATTTTCCAAACCTTTCTCTATTTGACATCTTTCTTTTTCACTATAAAATTTTATTCATCTCATTTTATTGCCAATCTTGCGATCTCTGAGACCTAGTCTTTGTTCACATTTTCTTCGTGTTTTCTTATCCATACTTTCTTATATTTTATATCAGTGTTCTCTTTCATGGAAGTATCAATCATGCTTTTGCAATCACTAGCTATGTGTCCATAGTTATGACATTTGTAACATTCAATGTTACGTGGAGCCACATATGCACTTCTTGCTTGAACATTTCTTTTATAATCCCTGCAATCTGCAGCCTTATGTCCAAAATCAGTACAATAAAAACAATGACCATAAAAGATATTTGCATACCTGGGAGTGAATGATATTGTTTATGTTGTATTCCTTCTAAATTTCTACCTTGACTGATCATGATCATGATTGAAGCTTCTTTGTTGCTTGAACATGAATGGTCTTTTTGAAGATGTATCTTCAATAGTTTTCTTAGATTCTGGTTGACCATGATTCCTTCCTTTGAGTACTTCTTCATAACTCTTTCTATTTTCTTCATTCTTCTTTTCTGGAAACCTTGAGCACTTTTCTTCATTCTCTATAACTAATGTGGATGTTTTTGTCTCTTCAACGTTCTTGTTGAGCTTGATGATTTTACTTCTCAATGTGACAACTTCTTCTTCAAGCTTCTCAACCTCTTCTTCTTTCTTCATTATCTGAGACTTCATGACTTCTTTTGTTCTTTTCGCTTCTTCAAGCTAAATTTTTAATGTGATTATTTCTTCTTCAAGTCCTTTCTCTTTTTGACCAAACTCTGCCTCAATATGGTTTAGATCATTAGTTCTTTCCTTAAGATGATCTGTCAATATCTTCTCTCTCATTTTTTATTCTTTCTTATTTGCTTCTATGTTTGCTTCCAAATACTGCTTTTGATATTCAATATTTTCTTTGATTTTTCTGGCTTCTTCTAGCTAAGTTCTTAAGTTCTCGATGACCTATTGGGATTCTTCAAAAATGTGAACACTTTCCTTTTGTTTCATCAATTCTTTCTTGAGTGACTTGTTTTCTTCTCTTAGTTCATCTAAAGAACTAATCAATTCTCTAGTGATTATGTAATCTTCATATTCTGAATCTATTTGACATGGTGAATATAATTCTTCTTGATCTGTATATGCATCTTCTTTGGCATCTTCTAAATCTTTGATAGGTGAAGAATATATGTCATGTAACTTATCCCAAATTTCTTTGGCTGATCAAAATTTACCAACATTTTCTCTTACCAAATCAGGTAATCCTTCCCAGATGAAATCCATTACTATTTTGTTATTCTTCTTCAATTCCTTCTTGGTTGCAGTCTTTTCCCTTTTTGAACTATCATATCCTACAACAACTGATAGCCAAATATAATGTCCCTATGCCTGTAAAAAAAAAATTGTCCTTATTCTCCACATCTCATACTTAAAACCGTCCTGACCATTAAACATTGGTACTCCATTCTCAGAATAATCCACGATCTCCTTCCAGTGGTTAAATTGTTTCCTGAAGGAACCGACTCTGATACCAATTGTTGGATTATTGGGGAGGGGGTGAATCATTAATAGAGCAATTTAATCATTTTTCACCCTAAAATGTAAGTGTTATATCAATGTAGAATTATCATCCAATATTTGCAGAGTAAATAAACAATGAACAAATGAGCAATCACACACATACACAGTACACCAATGTTTTACGTGGAAACCCAAAGAGGGAGAAAACCACGGAATGATTTTTCTTATATGTATTTAAGAATTACATTCATTGGAAACACCAACTTCCTTTGTTTTCTATCTGCAACTGGAAGGAGGCTCCAACCCCCTAGTTTCTCAGGCTATAACCTGAGGGAAGCTCCAACTCCCCAATTCTCTGGCTACAACCAGAAGGAGGCTACAACCCCCTATGTTCTTCGGCTACAACCAAAAGGTGGCTACAACCACCTGTCCTTTCCCCATCCAACTGCCTTGATGTATAAGTAGAATGATGGAACCACTGTCACACTATCACTGTGAGATATACTGTTGTAAACATGTACCAATCAACCTGCACCAAACAACCTATATCAATAACATGAACCATGCATCAACCATGCATCAACCTGTACCTCAAACTGTAATCAACCTGTACCATACACAATTGCATCAACCATGCACCAACCTATACCAAACAACCTGTAATCAACACGTACCATAAACAAGTGCATCAACCATGCACCAACCTATACCTCAACCTATACCATGAACAAGTGCATCAACCATGCACCAAACCTATACAAATAACATGTCACAACAACATGTCCAAACAACCTATCACAACAACCTATCTCATCAATCTTATCAACCAAATCAGATCTACTCACCAATATCAATCACCAAGACAACTCTCAAATATGTGCATCAACCAAGCATAACACAACAACGCATAATCATCACTAAGATCAATATGTGCTTCTAATAATATACCAATACAAGTATGCTACAACATCCATAAACCATGTGTCAACAATAGTACTAACAAGTGCCTCCAACCATGCACCAAATATGTACCAATCATGTATCAACTAATCATCAACTATGAATCATCAAGATGTACCAACATTATCAACTATACACCTCATGTATGTGTCAAATAATCAACTACTTGTCTCAACCATGTACCCAACATGTACCTCAACCAAAATCCCTCATCAATTTCATCATCCAAATCTGATTTGAAACTCTGTAATAGACCTGGTGTATATGATCATATACCTGCAAACCTTCATTAACTTTAAGAACAAGAGACTAGCATTTTCATCAAACTTTACTTTAGTCTCACATGACTAGTTTTGGATTTGTCAACCCTAACCTGAAATAATCATAACTATGTACCTGTAATGAATAAAGATATGAAAATAGTACAAAATGTTCTTCAATGTGTTTTGTGCAATTCCTCCAGATGTCACTACTTGGAACCTCTCAGAAAAGAAGTTATAGAAAAAATGGCATACCTTGTTGAATTCTGGCTTATTCTAGAGAGCGAACTTGTAGAGTGTGCCCCGCATGGAATATTTGTTGTATGGATATGAAAATTGTACAAAGAATACTACAGACTGTACTCTAACCAACACATTTGGTCTTACTGAATTTGGATATTTTATGAAGAAGTTATGATGTTTTTACCCGAAACACTTGTTTTAGATTAGTTTCAGGACTAGCCACAAGCCTTATTTTCCACAGAGTGTAACTCCAAAAATACAATGACCCACAAGATGAAATTTGCACCACAACTACTTGGATATGTTTCCTCATTGTCCTCTAAATTTCATGGTCTGAATCATTCTAGAAAAAAATTTATTTCGAAAATGGTGAGATGACATGTAAATAACATACCTTAGAAAGCATCATCAAAAGAATTTATCCTCCCTTGAATTTCGACCTTATTTACTTCACCTTCCCTCTGAAATTCGGCTTAGATATCCTTTGGTTACCTCAGTCACTTTTACATTTTCAATATGCTCAAGTGTGATTAAAATGAGAGAGCTTTTCATCTTATTTATACTTTCATGTAGCTTCCTCAAGAGATTACCTTTTAACCATCTTAACCCACTTTCCTTATTTTAGGGTTAACTCACTTCTAATTTCTCCATTAACTTTATTATTTAAATAATTATTTTTTATTCACTTTGAATTATAGTACACTCATCACTTCACTTTATCATTTACCTTCTAAAATCTCTTAAACCACTTTGACTACTTTGACCTTTTGGGGCTTCTAGATGACTCATGAGGGTTTTCCAACTTCACATGGCCATAACTCTCTAACCGTGAGGAGTTATGTGACGTTCCACATACCACTAGAAATGGAATGACATGTACTATCCACATATAATAGTATTTCCTACAAATATATCAAAACTCATACCATTATCCATCAAACAAACTTGGGTCCATTACCCAAACCGGGGTTCTCCAACTTCTCATGGCCATAACTCTCTAACCGTGAGGAGATATGTGACGTTCCACATACCACCGAAAATAGAATGACATGTAATATAAATATATAATAGTCTTACCTTAAAATATATTAAAACTCATACCATTATACATGAAACAACCTTGGTTCCATTACCCAAACCTTTTTGCTATCGGAATTCGCTACCGGACTTTCTTCAAGGGTTGGCATCAATCACTAAGGGTTGACATCAATGACAACCAACAATCCATACCAATTTTCCATCAACCTAAGCTAGTTTTCTGACAAAATTAAAAAATGGTGTCGAGTTTCCATATCATGTCACAAGATCCATGATCTTTGAGCTTCCATATACTGGAAACGTTCTGACTCAGCCCTTCAGTTCCACTTGAAGGCTATAAATGGGCCAAATACGAGCTATGGAAAGAGGAGAAGAATTCAACTTTGAGAGAAAAGTTACTTTGGATAAATTATTCACTTCATATTTAGTTTGCATCCCTTTATCCTTTTAAGTCTGAACACATTGTTCAGCCCCCAAGCTCTTCCCTACTTGATTGAGAACCTCATTGTCTCTCTTGTATTAGCTTTCTTTTGGTGGATGATGCAGGAGCATCCACATCTCATCAAGCGAGCCAGCGCGTGGAAAGAGAAGAACAGCTGGACAGTGCCAGCACATACACTTTTGAATTACTTTGAAAATATTGTTGCGTCATCGTTTGAATGAAAGCATTCATATGAAGCGCCTTTGTATTGTATTGTAGATAAGAAGGCATTTAATAGTTTTAATGCTGGTAGATAGGAATTAACTGTAGATTAGACAGTTTTACTTTCGAGAGGGAAAATGGAATATAGGCACCCTCCTTTGTACATTGTAAATCATTCTCATTCTCATTCATATAGGAGCAAGGGAGAGCAGAACAAGGAGCTTGTGAAGAACACCCATGTACAGATTGAATTAATAGAAGAAAGACTTTGATTTCAATTCCATGGATGTGTTTGATCTCTATGTGTTGTTGATATTATGTTGTTGCATACTTGTTTCCTTTTATGCCTATCTTTTATATGCTGCGTATGTGATTGCATATCAGGTTCGAAACCTGAGGGAATGAGGAAATAAGTTTCAATTGTTTCTCTGCTTGAGCCAGGAGATTCCTGCATAGAGTGCAGTTGAATTCCTCCGCATAGAGTGTGTCGAGGGGGCTCTGCAGTTAAACTCTCATTCTCACTCACCCAGAAGTTGAATTGGGTTGACAGGGTGTGCAGGTGAAGTGCAGTTCAAGGTCGAAGGTAGCAAGCCTGAGAAAAGAAAGGTCAGGGTTGTTGTGACTGTGAAAGTGCAGGGCTTGGAAGACTTCAAGTACTGTTGGGAGTGGTTGAAGGTTGAGCACAAGGAGTGGGTGCAAACACTCTGGAGGAATCCGAGTTGGTAAAAGCTCAGGAGGGATAGTACCTTTGCTTCGCTCACACAGGGCGAAGGTGGTGAAGTGGAGAACTCTTCAAGAGGAAGAGAATCGACGAATTGAATTTGTTGTGGAGAGTCACGAAATCCCGCATAATGTCGGATCGCAGAGGAGTTGCGAAGGGGTTAACTCGCAGGTGCACGAGAGAATCCGTTTGTCATCGAATATCGGCAAATCGGGGTTGGTGAGTGCAAGNAAAAGAAAGGTCAGGGTTGTTGTGACTGTGAAAGTGCAGGGCTTGGAAGACTTCAAGTACTGTTGGGAGTGGTTGAAGGTTGAGCACAAGGAGTGGGCGCAAACACTCTGGAGGAATCCGAGTTGGTAAAAGCTCAGGAGGGATAGTACCTTTGCTTCGCTCACACAGGGTGAAGGTGGTGAAGTGGAGAACTCTTCAAGAGGAAGAGAATCGACGAATTGAATTTGTTGTGGAGAGTCACGAAATCCCGCATAATGTCGGATCGCAGAGGAGTTGCGAAGGGGTTAACTCGCAGGTGCACGAGAGAATCCATTTGTCATCGAATATCGGCAAATCGGGGTTGGTGAGTGCAAGAGTTGCATGCACGTTGAAATCGCGAGTTACGATTTCTCGATTTAATCAGAGTCATCGATCATCAGAGGGACAGGTGGCACGAGATCCTGAGGAGTTGGGACTCGGCACTTCGGCGTTTTCAAATTTGAAGGAAGCACGGAGAAACAACGAAGCCCCAAGTTGCGACGAGTCCCACGGAGATGGAGTGGAGGACAGCACTCGGCATCGCACATCGGCGTTCGAGGTTTTGAAAGGTGAGTAAATCGCCACCTTTCATCTGCCGATTTCCCAATAGGGAAATCCCTGATACATAGAAGTGTTGACCGTTGACATCGGGGATCAGAGTTCGGAGTTTCATATTGCACGGGAGGTGCGCATAAGGTTCACAAATCCGTGAAACCCTATTTCCCGACTGGCGAAAGGGAGATCGTCAAGGAGTGTACTATGGGTAAAAGACTCCCGAGGGAGTTCAAGAGTTGTTAACTCTTCGGGCCGCGTTGTTGAAGGTCCTGGTGAGAGTGACCGTGCAGTCGAGGGCAGGTTGTGTCAGAGTGGTATCAGAGCTATCAAGTCTTGTCTGTATATTGCAGGCGAGAGAAGAGAAGGAGAGAGAGGGATCACTCTGATACACACGACTTGCGTCAGAGTGGTATCAGAGCGGGAGTGTCTTTGTTTTCTGAAGCAGGGACAGGGAATACACCATGCCATCCAGAAGAGAGAGTCAGTCACCTGATCGTGAAGACAGGGACGCCTGAAGGAGGGGTAGGCCAGTAGGTAATGCTGAGATGGAATGCCAGATGAGAGATCTCTGAGCCAGACTCGAAGAGATGGAGACCACCCAGAGGCGTGGAGCTGGTACAGCAGAGTTCAGTGATTTCGAGGTTGAAGAGGAAGCTGGACATGACCAGGAAGAGGTCTCAGTGGAAGATGCCTCAACCGAAAGGTTGATCAGAGCTATTTCGAGGATGAGCTCGAAGACAAAGATGGACATTCCCGTCTATGAGGGAAGTCTAAACGCAGAAGATTTGTTGGATTGGATCCGAGCACTCGACACCTACTTCGATTACGAAGACATCGAAGAGGAAAAGAAGGTAAGGCATGCCATCATGAAGCTGAAGGGACATGCAACCTTATGGTGGGACGAGATGCAGGTAAATAGGCGTTCCAAAGGCAAACAGAAAATCAAGAGCTGGGATCGGATGATCGCCAAGATGAAGGCCAAGTTCATTCCAAGGGATTACCAGATCACTCTGTTCAGGCACATGCAGAACCTGAGACAGAAGATGATGACGGTGAAGGAGTACACAGAGGAATTTTACAGGCTCAACATTCGAGCTGGTCATCGGGAGAGTGATGACTAAAAGGTGGCAAGATACCTGAATGGATTGAGGTATGACATTCAGGATGAGCTGAGCATGGTTACCATCTGCACAATTGAGGATGCGTACCAGATGGCTCTGAAGGTGGAAGAAAAGTTGAACTGCAAGCAGGGACAGTGAGGGTGAGGCAGGAGTCAGCCCAGAGGCAAAGTTGTTGCCCAAGAAAGAACGCAGAAGCCCAGGGAGGATTGGAAGAGGCCTCAGGGAAAAGCTGAAAGAGGTGGAACCTCACAGCAGAGGCAGCAAATTGCTGAGCCGAGGAGACAGCAAACAGATTAGCAAGGAGATTATGTTGATGCCAATACATTTCCTCGTACCCGAGACAGAGGAAGGGGCCGTGGAGGAGTCATCACATGTTTCACATGTGGGAAAGACGGACACAAAGCCGTGGACTGTCTAGATAGGAAAATGGACAGAGGAAAAGCTCACATCGCTGAGGTGCAGCAGAGGCATGATGTTGAGAGCGAGGATGCGGACAGCGGAAGATTGCTTGGGATGCACAAAATTCTTTTGGCACCTGAGAAAGAGGTGGACAGCTCAGTGCAGCAGAGCAGACTGTTCATAACGGCTTGTACAGCCAAGGACAGGAAGTGCAAGGTTATAGTGGACAATGGGAGCACCGATAATCTCATTTCGACCGAGATGGTGGAGAAATTGGAGCTGGGAACAACTAAGCACCCAAGTCCATATAAAGTCTCGTGGTTACAGAAAGGACATCGGGTAAGTGTCACTAAACAGTGCTTAGTTAAATTTAAAATTTGGAATTATCATGATGAGATTCTGTGTGATGTCATTCCCATGGATG
>JASDQU010010538.1:541326-558169 GCA_032191745.1 Picea mariana | reverse complement strand
CTTCTCACAGAGATGGAGAAGAATTAATATCCACAATTTTTTGTTGTCAGGAAGCCGAGAATTGTCCTGACGAGCACAAGAGTGGATGACTTGTCGGGGGAGATTCAGGAACTACTGGGAGAGTTCGCTGATATCATCGTGGACGAACTACCTCGTTCGTTGCCGCCGATGAGGAGTGTGAGTCACCACATTGACCTCATACCCGGAGCAATTTTTCCAAATAAGGCAGCGTATAGGTTGACACCTCAGGAGAACGAGGAGGTCAAAAGGCAAGTACAGGATCTGCAGGATAAAGGACTGGTCAGATAAAGCCTGAGTCCATGTGTTGTGCCAACCATACTGAGTTCGAAGAAAGATGGAGGCTGGAGGATGTGTACAGACTCCAGAGTGATTAATAAGATCACCATCAGGTATAGGTTTCCACTGCCAAGAATGGACGACTTGATGGATTGCTTGAGTGGGCAAATTATTTTTCAAAGATTGATCTCAAGAGCGGATATCATCAGATCCGAATGAGAGAGGGAGATGAATGGAAGACAGCATTCAAAACAAACGAGGGTTTGTACGAATGGCTAGTCATGTCGTTTGGGTTGACAAACGCGCCAAGCACATTTATGAGGCTGATGAATGAAGTCCTGCGGGAATTCATTGGCAAATTTGTGGTCGTGTATCTAAACGACATACTGATCTTTAGCAAGACCAAGGCTGAACACTTGAGGCATTTGGCCATTGTGATGAGAAGGCTACAGCAGGAGAAGCTGCTGATTAATTTGAAAAAGTGTTCCTTCATGCAGACAGAACTCATTTATTTGGGCTTTGTAATCTCGGCAAATGAGTTGAAGATGGATCCTGAGAAGGTGAATGTAATCAGGAATTGGCCATCGCCAAGGAATGTTTTTGAGGTAAGGAGCTTTCATGGACTCGCTAGTTTCTACAGGAAATTCATATGGAATTTTAGTGGAATTAGCGTTGCGATGATGGACACTGTGAAGAAGCGGAATAAGGTTTTCCATTGGACAGCAGAGGCTGAAAGGATCTTCAATCTGTTGAAGCGGAAGATTACAGAGCAGCCAATTCTGGTGCTACCAGATTTTCAGAAAACATTTTAGGTGAAATGTGATGCCAGTGGGTATGCTATTGGAGGGGTCTTGAGTCAGGATGACAGACCTGTGGCCTATTACAGCGAGAAACTGGATGATGCGAAGCTGAAGTACTCCACGTACGATAAGGAGTTCTATGCCATCATACAGGCATTGAAAAAGTGGAGGCATTATTTGATACCCAAGGAATTCGTTTTATACAGTGATAATCATGTGCTACAGTTCGTGAGTCAGCAAGAGAAGTTGAATCAGAAGCATGCAAAATGGGTGGAGTACATGCAGAATTTCACGTTTGTGATAAAGCACATTTCGGGGACTGCGAACAAGGTGGCTGATGCCTTGAGCAGGAAGTGCTTGTTGTTGCAGGAGTTCAGAGTCAAAACCTTGGGTTTTGAAAGTTTAAAGGATATGTATGCAGGTGACGTAGACTTTGGCGAGGCATACGAGGCAGCCGAGAACCCAGTTCTCAGGGATCGGAGTCCATGGATGGACTACCTGATCCAGAATGGATTGCTTTTCAAAGGCAATCAATTGTGCATTCCAAATTGCTCTATGAGAGAGAATTTGGTAAAGGAAAAGCATAGTGGAGGCTTAGCAGGTCATTTTGGGCATGACAAAACATTCGCCAAGTTGAGCGAATCGTATTATTGGCCAGGCATGCGGGCAGATGTTAAACGGTTTGTTGACAGGTGCAGGATATGTCAACATGCAAAGGGCCGAAAGCAGAACACAGGGTTCTATCAGCCGTTACCCGTACCCAAAAATCCATGGGAGGCAATTAGTATGGATTTTGTGATGGGATTGCCGAGAACACAACGAGGAGTGGATTCCATTTTTGTAGTGGTGGACAGATTCTTGAAGATGGCACATTTCATTCTGTGTCATAAGACCAGCGATGCAACCCACATCGCAAACTTGTTTTTCAAAGAGATTGTCCGATTGCATGGATTGCCGAGAAGCATAGTCTCGGATCGAGATACGAAGTTCATAGGTCACTTTTGGAGGACGCTATGGAAGAAGCTGGGGACTAACTTAGCTTTCAGTTCTGCTTACCATCCGCAGACAGATGGGCAAACCGAGGTGGTCAACAGGAGCTTAGGGGATCTGTTGAGAAGCCTGGTGACGGAGCATCACACCAGTTGGGATCAAATCTTACCACGGGCCGAATTTGTGTACAACGATTCAGTGAATCGGAGTACAGGTAAGAGCCCGTTTCAAATTTTGTATGGGACACAGCCGAGAGGAGTGTCTGAGCTCAGGGAGTCAGAACAGGATGAAACTAGTAGCGCGAGAGCTAAGGAGTTCGCTGAAGCGATGCAAGAACTTCACGCACAGGTGAAGCAGCGGCTGCAGAAGGAAAATCAGGAATATAAGCACAGAGCCGATCAGAGAAAGAGGAAGCTTCAGTTTGAATTTGGGGACATGGTTCTAGCGCACTTGAGAAAAGAAAGGTTCCCCAGAGGAACATACAACAAGCTCAAGATGAAGAAAATTGGGCCGTGTAGAGTCCTGAAGAAATTTGGGGAGAATGCATATGAACTTGAGTTTCCAGAGGGCATCGGGATATCCCCGATATTTAATGTCTCGGACCTATACCCATATAAGGCCGAAGATGCAGGAGTTGGGAGTGTTGAGGAACCAGTAATCCAATGGCAGAAGCAATTGCCAGTTGCACAGAAACCGCAAATGGAGTGCATACTGGATAAACGAGTTGGAAGGAAGACCAGGAGAAAACAGTATTTTGAATACCTGGTGAAATGGAAGAACCACCCAGTGGAGGATGCCAGCTGGGAAACAGAGGCAGTGATACAGAAGCATGGGCATAGTATACAGGAGCTCATGGACAAGAGCCCATGAAATCTTTTGAACCGAGGAGTATGATGCAGGAGCATCCACATCTCATCAAGCGAGCCAGCGCGTGGAAAGAGAAGAACAGCTGGACAGTGCCAGCACATACACTTTTGAATTACTTTGAAAAGACTGTTGCACCGTCATTTGAATGAAAGCATTCATATGAAGTGCCTTTGTATTGTATTGTAGATAAGAAGGCATTTAATAGTTTTAATGCTGGTAGATACGAATTAACTGTAGATTAGACAGTTTTACTTTCGAGAGGGAAAACGGAATATAGGCACCCTCCTTTGTACATTGTAAATCATTCTCATTCTCATTCATATAGGAGCAAGGGAGAGCAGAACAGGGAGCTTGTGAAGAACACCCATGTACAGATTGAATTAATAGAAGAAAGACTTTGATTTCAATTCCATGGATGTGTTTGATCTCTGTGTGTTGTTGATATTATGTTGTTGCATACTTGTTTCCTTTTATGCCTATCTTTTATATGCTACGTATGTGATTTCATATCAGGTTCGAAACCTGAGGGAATGAGGAAATAAGTTTCAATTGTTTCTCTGCTTGAGCCAGGAGATTCCTGCATAGAGTGCAGTTGAATTCCTCGCATAGAGTGCGTCGAGGGGGCTCTGCAGTCAAACTCTCATTCTCACTCACCCAGAAGTTGAATTGGGTTGGCAGGGCGTGCAGGTGAAGTGCAGGTCAAGGTCGAAGCCTCAGTAGCAAGCCTGAGAAAAGAAAGGTCGGGGTTGTTGTGACTGTGAAAGTGCAGGGCCTGGAAGACTTCAAGTACTGTTGGGAGTGGTTGAAGGTTGAGCACAAGGAGTGGGCGCAAACACTCTGGAGGAATCCGAGTTGGTAAAATCTCAGGAGGGATAGTACCTTTGCTTCGCTCACACAGGGTGAAGGTGGTGAAGCGGAGAACTCTTTAAGAGGAAGAGAATCAATGACTTGAATTTGTTGTGGAGAGTCACGAAATCCCGCAAACTGTTAGATCGTGGAGGAGTTGCGAAGGGGTTAACTCGCAGGTACACGAGAGAATCCGTTTGTCATTGAATATTGGCAAATCGAGGTTGGTGAGTGCAAGAGTTGCATGCACGTCAAAATCGCAAGTTGCGATTTCTTGATTTAATCGGAGCCGTCGATCATCGGAGGGACAGGTGGCACGAGATCCCGAGGAGTCGGGACTCGGTACTTCGGTGTTTTCGAAGTCGAAGGGAGCACGGAGAAACAGCGAAGCCTCCAGTTGTGACGGGTCCCATGGAGACGGAGCGGAGGACAGCACATGGCATCGCACATCGGCGTTCGAGGTTTTGAAAGGTGAGTAAATCGCCACCTTTCATCTGTCGATTTCCCGATAGGGAAATCCCTGATACATAGAAGTGTTGACCGTTGACATCGGGGATCGGAGTTCGGAGTTTCATATTGCACGGGAGGTGCGCATAAGGTTCACGAATCCGCGAAACCCGATTTCCCAACTGGCGAAAGGGAGATCGCTGAGGAGTGTACTGTGGGTAAAAGACTCTCGAGGGAGTTCAAGAGTTGTTAACTCTTCGGGTCGCATTGTTGAAGGTCCTGGTGAGAGTGACCGTGCCGTCAAGGGCAGGTTGCGTCAGTGGAGGATTGAAGTGGTGGAGGCCCAGCTGGAAGGGACTTAGTTTCTAGGTTCTGAACTATGTCGACACGGAAGTTTGTAATTCATTCACTTCTGTTGATTACATTTTAATAGAAATCTTATTTTCTCATCTAATTAATATCTTGCAAATATTTGAATTGTTATTCCATGGGCATATTTGTTATGAATGGTGATGGATTATGCTATTGAATGTCCTTACAATATATATTATCACCATATGCTCGATTTTCTTGGTTGTTGAGGACAAGTTGCAAGTGTATTTCTTTGAGCCAAGTGATAAATAGTGGACTTCATCGAACATCTAAACGAGGTAGGTTCTTTATCTTGCCTTGTTATCATATTTGTTTATATAGCATACCTAAGATTAGAGTTGATTTCTGCAGTCATTTTCGTCTATTGTGGTTTACCCCTAGCCATAGAGAGATTTTCCTCGTAACAACAATCAATTCTTATTAAAGAAGAAGCAAAACCAGTAAGACAAAGACAAAGACCAATAAATCTTTCACCGGAAGCAACTATTAGGAAAGAGGTAGAAAAAATCTTAAGTTCCCATATAATTTTTCCTGTCAATTATTCAAAATGGGTATCAAACCTTGTCATGGTACGAAAAAAGAATGGGGATATTAGATTATGTGTTGATTTATGTGCCTTGAACAAGGAAATATTTAATGACACTTTTCCTTTTCCTAATATGGAATTGATTGTACAACAAGTAGCAAGATCTCAAATGATGTCACTTATTGATGGTTTTTCAAGATACAATAAAATTTGAGTCAATAGGATTGACAAGTATAAAACCACTTTTACTACACGTTGGGGAACCTTTTTTTATGAATGAATGACTTTTGGATTGATTAATGCAATTCTTACCTTCCAACGAGCTATGCAAATTGATTTTGATGATCTAATTAGTAAAAATATTTAAATTTCTCTTGATGATTTAATTGTTTATTCCAAAACCTGAGAATACAATTTTGATCATCTTAAACAAGTTTTTCTTCATTGCAGAAAATTTGGTATGTCATTGAATCCTACAAAATCAATTTTTGATATCAATACAAGAAAAATTATCGAACATATTGTATCTAATTCAGGCTTTAGTATTGATCTGGAGATAGTTGTTTCCATTCAAAATATTCAAGCCCCGTCCTCCAAGAAAGAAATCCAATCATTCATGGGTAAGATTGATTTCGTTAGAAGATTTATTCCTGATTTTGACAGAATGGTAAAACATATTCATAATGTGTTAAAGCAAGATCGATCTTTTTCTTGGAATGGTAATATTGAAAAGGATTTTGTAGAAATTAAAAATGCAATTAGTTATGCAATAATATTGGCAAAACCTGATTTTGAAAAATATTTTATCATTTACACAAATGCCACTGAAGAAGTTATTTATGCAATTCTTCTTCAAAAATATTATCATAATAATGAGCATCCAATAGATTATATGAGTCAAATTTTATCTAATGATGAATTCAAGTATACTTTAATTGAAAAACATACATTTTCTCTTGTTAAAGCTATTGAGAAATTTTGACATTTCATTTGAGGCAAGCATACTCAGGTAAAAGTATTTTTACCTATAGTAAGTGTTTTGCGTTCACAAATGCACTTATATGAAAATATTGCACATTGGTTTGTCAAAATTCAAGAACATTATTTCACAATCGCAAATTATAATACAATCAAGGGACGTGATCTATCCCTACACCTAGATCGACATCTTGAACCAGGATATTCTTCTAAAAATAATAAAGATGTCATGTCTGCACTATTCCTAATTGAATATGGTAATCTTAATCTAGCAGCACATCCCTAGTATCGGGACATAATTTATTATTTACAATATGATAAATTTCCTAATAATATTGAGCAACGTGAACAAAGAAGGACTCGACTTGAGGCCTCAAATATATATAATCTTAAACACTTCACTCTTCTGCATGATTGTCAATGGATTGTTGTTACATTGTGTCGATGATACAGCATCCCAAATTATTTTGAAAGAAATTCATGGATCAATAGATTATGATATTCATATTGATGAACACGTTTCTTCCAAATCCACTACACATGAAATTTTAATAATTGGTTAATATTGGCCTTTTATCTTTAGGGATTCATATAATTTTGTACAAGCTTATGTTGAATGTCAAAAGATTTTCGATAGGGAAAAAAATTATGCTATGCCTTTACAACTAGTCATACCTGATTTTCCTTTTTCTAAATGGGGATTATACTTTGTTGGGACAATTAATCCTCCATATTTCATAGGTCATATTTTTATCTTAACTACAACATACTACTTTACGAAGTGGACTGAATGTTGATACTGAGAGGGGGGTGAATCAGTATCAAGTACAATTTAAAACATTTTTCAACTTATACTTAAACCATTCAATTATATCCAATGAGAAATGAACAATAGTATAAGAGTTACAGCAATACACCATGCACAATATATGAGAAATAATCAATAGTTATTGTTCAAGGGAAGTAATGACTTCCAAAGATAGCTACATCTTCCAAATGTAAAGGGAGGGATAAACCTCCAAGAGGAAGATACAATCCTCCAATATCAAGAGAGGATTTAACTCTCCATCCTTGCCCCTTACTTCCACCCAAGAATATATGAGAGATAATAAAAATTTACATTAAATCATCACCATCAACCAACCATCACATAGAACCTGATAATGCTTCCTGAGACTTCTTCAATTTCTGAAATTCTTAAATTCTTGGAATACTATGATCCTATAGATAATATTACTCAATGTATTCTCTGAAACTTCTCCAAGTTTCACTCCTTGAATCCTCCCCAAAAAGAAGTTATAGAGAGAATGGTAGACTTTGTTCAATTTTGGTTTATTCAGGAGACCTGACTTGTACATAATGCCCCGTGCTCAATATTTAACATCAGATTCTAAAACTCGCATACAAGAAACCAAATTTTGTACTCTTTCTAATTAAATTTTTCCCACTTCATTTGGATTCTCTATGAAGAAGTTATGATTGTTTTACCCAGAAAACTTGTTTATTGACTGGCTTCAGGATTGGTCAAAAACCCTATCTTCCATAGAGTGTATCTCCATAATTATAGAGAATCAAGAGCTGAAACTTTTAACACAGGACCTTGATATGTCTTCTCAATACCATATAAATTTCACCATCTGAATTGTTCTAGAAAAAAAGTTATAGCGAAAATGGTAAGATGACCTGAAAATAACATACCTTAGAACACATCACCAAAAGACTTCATCCTCCCTTGAAATCCGGCCTTCTTTACTTTTGATTTCCTATGAAATTCAACTTGTGTTTCAAATGAATGTATAATTATATTTATTTATACTATTTATGTCACTTCCTTTTAACATTAGGTCTGACCTGACACTTTCTTATTTTGTAATTATTTTCTTTAATTATCTTCAGGGCCTACATGTACTTCCTTCTTCAATTCACTTTGTCATCTTCAAAAATTAATTTCTCCTCAACCATGAGGACCCACATGACGTACCACATACCACCGGAAACAACATTATGTATACTTTCCATCCATGGGTGTTGTATCTACATGTGCATTGTCCTTCATGTCCAAATACCTTCATCAATCTTGCGGTCCAAAACCCATGACTAGGGTTGACATCAATGACAACAACCAATCTTGCAACAATCTCCCCCTTTTTCATTGATGGAAACACTCATGCTCCCCCTATCATCATGATACCAATTTATATCCCCCTTTGACATCAATGGAAAAGGGTAGGGCTTCTCCCCCTGAGTTTAATGGCAAAAGGTAACCTTCTTCTTTGGGGCTGCTCCCCCTAAACATGTGGCACTCAATAATACTTCATCCTTATTTTTGGTCTTTGGGACTTTTTCTTCCTTGGAATAATTTTGTGTGGATTTTTTCTTCTCTCTCTTCTTCATGTCTAAGATGTATATGTTGTTCGCTCTTCTTGTTGCAGTTGCAACCAATCTTCCTCAGTTATTTTCTCTGATTTTACATTTTCGGGAGTCAAACACAAGAGTGTATCCTTGATCACACATTTTACTAACACTGAGTAGATTATGCTTCAAGTATTCAACCAATAGGACATTCTTTTCTTTTATATTTTTTCTTCCAAGTTCTACTACACCTTCTCCAAGTATTTTGGCAGATGAGTCATCTCCAAATGCAACATTGCCACCCTTTCTCTTCAAGCTGATGAATTTGTCTTGATCCTTGGTCATGTGAAGAACATCCATTGTCTATGTACCATTTGTCTTANCAATCTTCCTCAGTTATTTTCTCTGATTTTACATTTTCGGGAGTCAAACACAAGAGTGTATCCTTGATCACACATTTTACTAACACTGAGTAGATTATGCTTCAAGTATTCAACCAATAGGACATTCTTTTCTTTTACATTTTTTCTTCCAAGTTCTACTACACCTTCTCCAAGTATTTTGGCAGATGAGTCATCTCCAAATGCAACATTGCCACCCTTTCTCTTCAAGCTGATGAATTTGTCTTGATCCTTGGTCATGTGAAGAACATCCATTGTCTATGTACCATTTGTCTTATTCTTTACATTCTTCAGCGGTTAATGCTATTTGACAATCTCCATTGCTTGGAATCTCTTTCCTTCTCCATACTATGGTTGGCATAGAGACATCTTCATTCATATATCTGCAATCTTGTGCTTTGTGACCAAGATAATTACATTTGTAGCATAGAATATTTTTTTCCATCAATGGGGAAAATGAATTATAACTTCTGTTGACAAATCCACGATTATTTCCATATATTCTATTTACACCATTCATTTTTCTTGCATATTTGTTCCTTTCATTGATTCTGCAATTAATTGTCTTATGTCCAAAAATTTTGCAAGTATAACAATGACCAAGAAAGAAATTTTGATACCTTGGAGTAAGTGGCCTTCTTTGTGGTGTAGTCCATATGGGTTCATGATCTATTTTTCTATAGTTTCTTTCATACTGATTGAATCCTCTTTGATTCCTGAAGGTAGGAGGTCTTCTTGGATATTCATCTCTTTTGTAATCATTCTTTCTTTTTGGTATCCTGGTCCACTTCTCATCAACTGTCTGTGTAGCTCTGTCTTTAACCTTCTTGTTGGCATTTGCATCTTCTTTGTATAAAGTTTCACCAATCCATCCAAGATGTGTTAAGTCTGTTGGCACTTGAGATTTTCTTAATCTCTTCCTCAATGAGACAACTTATTGTTCAATTTTCTCACAATCTTCTTCTTTCTTCATCATTTGGACATTCCTCACTTATCCTATTCTTGTTTCTTCTTCGAGTAGAGTTTTCAAGGAAATATTTTCTTCTCTTAGTTTCTCAAAGTCTTCTAATTGTTTCTTCAAGTTTACAACTATCTTTTCACAACTACCCAATTCATTTCTTAGTTTTCTATGTGTATCTTTGAGCTTGCTATTGTCAATCTCAACATGCTTCATTTTTTTAAGATTCTCATCTTTTTGTTGAATAATTTTTTCTTCATGATGTTGTTCTTCTTCATTGGACTTTTCTTCTTCAGTTTCATCTCTTTCAATACTTGGATGAGGACATTCAAATTCAACATGTCCCACTCCTTCACAATTAAAGCAAAATAATTTACCTCTATTTGCTTCTTTGAAAACTGAGATGTTGTAATTTGCTTCAACTCCTTCTTCTTCTTCTTCTTTTGCTTATTCCCTTGCATAAAGGTCTTGTATCTTGTCCCAAAGCTATTTTGATGATACATATTATCCCACCTTGGATTTCACTAAATCTAACAATCCATACAGGATGGTATCTATTGCCAATTTATTGTTCCTTTTTGCTTCCTTCTAAGCTGCAGTCTTTGGTTTCTTCAAAGCATTATATTCTGAAGCAACTGAGAACCAAACATCCGCCCCAAGAGATTTCAAGTAAGTTTCCATTCTATTGCTCCAGTATTCAAAATTTCTTCCATCAAATGGTGGAATTCCATTTGGAATTTTGTCTTCCATTTCTTCTTAGGATCTTCCTTCAAGTGGTTAAACTGTACTGAAGGTAACCTGCTTTGACACCAATTGTTGATACTAAGAGGGGGGTGAATAAGTATCAAGTACAATTTAAAACCTTTTTCAACTTATACTTAAACCATTCAACTATATCCAATGAGAAATGAACAATAGTATAAAAGTTACACCAATACACCATAATACACCATGCACAATATATGAGAAATAATCAATAGTTATTGTTCAATGGAAGTAATGACTTCCAAAGGTAGCTACAACTTCCAAATGTAAAGAGAGGGATAAACCTCCAATAGGAATATACAATCCTCCAATATCAAGAGAGTATTTAACTCTCCATCCTTGCCCCTTCCTTCCACCCAAGAATATATCAGAGATAATAAAACTTTGCATTAAATCATCACCATCAACCAACCATCACATAGAACCTGATAATGCTTCCTGAGACTTCTTCAATTTCTGAAATTCTTAAATTCTTGGAATACTCTGATCCTATAGATAATATTACTCAATGTATTCTCTGAAACTTCTCCAAGTTTTACTCCTTGAATCCTCCCCAAAAAGAAGTTATAGAGAGAATGGTAGACTATGTTCAATTCTGGTTTATTTAAGAGACCGAACTTGTACAGAATGCCCCGTGCTCAATATTTAACATCCAATTCTAAAATGCACACACAAGAAAATAAATTCCGTACTATTTCCAATGAAATTCGTCCCACTTCATTTGAATTCTCTATGAAGAAGTTATGATTTTTTTACCTGGAACACCTGTTTATTGACTAGCTTCAGGACTGGTCAAAAAATCTATCTTCCACAGAATGTATCTCCATAATTATAGCAAATAAATAGCTGAAACTTTTACCATAAGTACCTTGATATGTATTCTCAATACCATAGAAATTTCACCATATTAATCATTCTAGAAAAAATTTATAGCGAAAATGGTAAGATGACCTTAAAATAACATACCTTAGAACACATCACCAAAAGAATTCATCCTCCCTTGAAATCTGACCTTCTTTACTTCTGATTTCCTCTTAAATTCGACTTGTGTTTCAAATTAATGTATAATGATATTTATTTATACCATTTATGTCACTTCCTTTTAACAATAGGGGTGACCTGACACTTTCTTATTTTGTAATTATTTTCTTTAATTATCTTCAGGGCCTACATGTACTTCCTTCTTCAATTCACTTTGTCATATTCAAAAATTCATTTCTCCTCAACCATGAGGATCCACATGGTGTACCACATACCACCGGAAACAACATGATGTATACTATCCATCCATGGGTGTTGTATCTGCATGTGCATTATCCTTCATGTCCAAATATCTTCATCAATCTTACGGTCCAAAACCCATGACTAGGGTTGACATCAATGACAACAACCAATCTTGCAACACTGAAGAAGTTTCTCTTAAGCATATGCAAGATGAGAAAATTATATCATTTTTAGAAACAAAAATGTTTTTTCTCATTTTGGTCTTCCAATTGAAATTATTTCTGATAATGGACCAGCATTCATATCTGGAAATTTGACCCAATTTCTTAATCAATTTGGAGTGAAACATTTCACTTCATCAACATATTACCCTCAGTGAAATGGGCAAGTTGAATCAATGACTAAAAATTTGGTTAAAATTCTCAAGAATATCATTAATGACAAACCTTGCCAATGGAACACCTTACTAACTTATGTATTATGGAAAAAGCATACCACCACAAAAACAAGTACATGCCATACTCCTTTTCAATTGTTATATGGCCAAGAAGTCATTATTCTTGTTGAACTTGAACTTACTTCTCTAAGATTAGCCTTACAAACTGAAAATTTAAACTCTACAGATGTTCCTCAAATATTACATTGTTTGCTAGATTTAGAAGAAAAGATAAGTTATGCTCTTGATAATCTTAGAAAAAGACAACAAACTGTTAAAAAATAATTTGATAAGAGGGATAAATCAGATACTTTTGCAACCAATGAAAAAATACTTTTATGGGATTTTGTGTTGATTAAGGTTGGTTGTCATTGATGTCAACCCTTGAAGAAAGCCTCGTAGCACAAAGGTTTGGGTAATGGACCCAATATTGTTTGACGTAAATATGACTCATTATATTTTTTTATGGTTGATAAGAAGTAAATATGGATGAAATCCAAAGTGGACCCCTTATGGTGAAAGCCCTCACGGGAAGACGCTTTGCGGAGTAAGAGAACCCATGATTAATTGTGGAATAATGAGATGAAGGACATTGAATTTGTTTGGGAAACTATCCTAGATGGATAGTTCTTGTCATTCAATTTTTGGTGGTATGTATAACATCACATAACTCCTCATGGTTAGAGAGTTATGACCATGTGAAGCTGGAGAACCCAGGTTTGGGTAATGGACCCAAGTTTGTTTGATGGATAACAGTATGGTTCTTTCTATATTTGAAGGTAATACTATTCTATATGGATAGTACATGTCATTCCATTTCTGGTGGTATGTGGAATGTCACATAACTCCTCACGGTTTGAGAGTTGTGGCCTTACAAAGTTGGAGGACCCTCATATGTCATCTAGAAGCCCCAAAAGGTCAAAGTAATCAAAGTGGTTTAAGATATTTTAAAAGGTAAATAATTAAGTGAAGTGATGAGTGTATTATAATTCAAAGTGAATAAAAAATAAATTATTTCAATAATAAATTTAATGGAGAAATTAGAAGTGGGTTAACCCTAAAATAAGAAAAGTGGGTCAAGTGACCTAGAAGATGTTTTTAAGGAAGCTACTTGGAGAGTATAAATAAGAGGCAAGGCTCTCTCATTTTAATTACACTTGAGAATATTGAATATCTATATGTGTCCGAGGTAACCAAGGATATCTAAGAAGAATTTATGAGGTAAGGTGAAGAAAAGAAGGCCGAAATGCAAGGAAGGATAAATTCTTTTGATGGTGCTTTCTAAGGTATGTTATTTACAGGTCATCTCACCATTTTTGCTATAAATTTTTTTCTATGATGATTTAGCCCGTTAAATTGCTATTCCAATGAGATAACATACCCAAGTATCTTTGGTAAAAAATTCATCTTGTGGGTCGTTGTATTTTGAGATTTACACTCCGTGGAAAATAGGGTTTGTGGCTAGTCTTGAAACTAGTCAAAAATAGGTGTTTCGGGTAAAAACGTCATAAATTCTTCATAACAGATCCAATTATGTGACCAAAAGTGTTGGTTAGGGTACATTCTATAGTATGTTGTGTAACAATTTCAGATCAATTCAATGAATATTTTGTCCGGGGCACACTCTACAAGGTCTCTGTCTAGAATAAGCCAGAATTTAGCAAGGTATGTCATTTTTGCTATAAATCCTTTTCTGAGAGGTTCGAAGTAGTGAAACCTAGAGGAATTGCATAAAACACACTGAATAAAATTTTGTATCAGTTTTAGATCTTTATACATTACAGGTTCAAAGTTATGATTACTTCAAGTTAGGGTTGTTGACTAATCCAAAACTAGGCATGTGAGACTAAAGAAAAGTTTGATGAAAATGATAGTCTCTTGTTGTTAAAGTTAAGGAAGGTTTGCAGGAATGTGATCATATACATAAGGTCTATTACAAAGCTACAAATTAGATATGTATGATGAAATTGATGAGGGCTTTTGGTTGAGGTACATGTTGAGTACAGGGTTGAGACAAGTAGTTGATGAGTTGGCACATACATGAGGTGTATAGTTGATGATGTTGGTACATATTGATGAATCATAGTTGATGAGTAGTTGACACATGATTGGTACATACTTGTTACATCGTTGGATGCACTTGTTTATGGTACAGGTGTATTACAAGTTGTTTGGTACAGGTTGGTGCATGGTTGATGCACTTGTTTATGGTACAGGTTGATTATAGGTTGAGGTACAGTTTGATGCATGGTTGATGCATGGTTCAGATTTATTGGTATAGGTTTACATTGGTATATCTCACAGTGATAGTGTGACAGTGGTTCCATCATTCTACTTCTACTTCAGGGTGGCAGGACGAGGCAAGGATAGGTGGTTGTAGCCACCTTCCAGTTGTAGCCGGAGAACATAGGGGGGTGTATCCTCCTTCTGGTTGTAGCCAAAGAATTGGGGATTTTACGTCAAGTTGTAGCCTGAGAAACTAAGGGTTTGGAGCCTCCTTCTAGTTGCAGCTGGAAAACAAAGGAAGTTGGTGCTTCCAATGAATGTAATTCTTCAAGACATATAAGAAAAATCACTCTGTGGTTTTCTCCCGATTTGGGTTTCCACGTAAAACACTAGTGTACTATGTATGTGTGTGATTGTTTATTTCTTACTTCTCATTATTAGACAATAATTCTACATTGATATAACATTTGAAGAAAAAGGATTATAATTATGCTATTACTGATTCACCCCCCTCTCAGTAATCCAATAATTGGTTTCAGAGCAGGTTCCTTCAGAAATCAGTTTAACCACTGAAAGGTAGATCATGGAGAGTACCAACTCGTATCAAAATGGAATACCATAGTTTGATGGACAGAAGTATTATTTTTGGAGCATAAGGATGAATACATATATACAGGCACAAGGATTTCAATTTTGGCAATCAATTGTAGATGGATACACAACACTGGCAGTTCCATAAACAAATGACAAAGCAGTGAAACTCAGTGAGAATAATTCCAAAGCCAAAAATGCACTTTTGAATGGTCTCAGTGATACGGTATTCACCAAAGTTTCACATTGTAAATCTATTAAAGAGATTTGGGGCAAGTTCCAAAATATTTATGAAGGAGGTTCAAAAGTCAAAGCAACAAAGCTTCAAACTTACAGAGGTCAGTTCGAACAACTAAAAATGAAGGAAGATGAAAATATCACAACCTAATTCTTACGAGACGATAAAATAGTGAATGAAATCATAGGATTGGGAGAAGAAATCAAAGAATCTGGAATTTTTCAAAATGTACTAAGATCTCTTCCTATGAGATTCAACCCTAAGATATCAGCACTAGAAGAAAGATTGGATCTAAACTCAATAAGCATGGACGAACTGCATGGAATCTTCACAACATATGAGATGAGAACTGAACAGAAAATCTAGATGTAAAAGAAGCAACCTTTAAAGCATCCAAAAGATCAAAGAAAAAAAAAAAGGAACAATAAGAATATAGTAGCAGCAGCGATGTCTCAGAAAATGATGAAGAAGTGGCCAACTTCGTCAAAAGACTGAACAAGGGAACCAAGGTAGGTATAGAGGTAAGATTCCTTTAATTTGTTTTAACTGTTATGGTATTGGTCATTTTGCTAACAAATGTCCTCATAAGAAAAAGATAAATGATGAAGGTTACTCAAAAGGAAGACAAACATATAAAAGTAAAACAACTACAAAGAAAGTTTTCAAGAAAATCTTTTGCACCAAAGAAGACATCTCATCATCAGATGAAAATGAAGTCATTGACAGTGAAACAGAGAGAGTTCTATTCATGGCAATAGAAGACTCTGATAAAGAAGACTCTGAAGAAGCATATGAAGAAGAAATTGAAGAGGTAGAAGTTGACTTCCGAGAAGAATTAATGAGTTTCATAGAAGTTATCAGAAGAGAAAAGAAGAAAAACAAGAAACTACAAGCAGAACTAGATAAGAAAAAAGACACTCAAGAACTAGAAAAAATGATCACAAAATTGAAGGTTCAAATAGACGAAGATAAAAGAATTGAAGAAGCACTCAAACAATAGCTAGAAGGAAAGGACATGATCATTGGAAACCTAGAAGCAGAGATTATCACGCTGAGAAAGGATATTCAAAAGAAAAATATGTAGAATATCTCAAAAGTTCTGGATGACATTATCAGTAGTCAAAAATATCATCTTGACGAGTCCAAACTTGGATACAATCAGACAAAAAAGGGATCAAGATCCAAAACAACAGAGCAAGAAACAAATCCAAAAAGCTATGCAGAAACAATCAAAGGGGATAAAAATATATACAAGGAATATTACAGGGGCACTCCTCCACCGAGAAGATTCAGATTTCAGAATCAATAATAGATAGACAGGCCTCAAGAAGAAGAAGGATTCATAAGAGCACATCCTTTCAGAAGATCTTCAACTACCAGGTATCAAGCTATATTTTTGGTTTATGTTATGCATGTAATAATTTTGGACATAAAGCTGTAAATTGCAGAGCTAACAACAGGAACAATAACTACTTTGAGAGCCATACACAAAGGGGTTATTCAAGAAGACCTAGTGAAACACAGAGAAG
>JASDQU010010538.1:515123-541240 GCA_032191745.1 Picea mariana | reverse complement strand
AGAAAGCAAGAACAGTATAGCAATGAAGAATTCGCAGTCGCTCTACAAGATAAACAGAAGAAACGTGGTTGGTATGTTGATAGTGGATGTTCAAAACACATGACAGGTGATAGAGACAAGTTTCTTACATTACGAAAGGAAAGAGATGGATCAGTCTCCTTCGGAAATGATGATTCATCCAAAATCATTGGAAAAGGCACAGTCTGAATTGGGAACAAGAATGAAAAGGCAGAAAATGTTCTACTAGTAGAAGATATGAAACATAATCTTTTAAGTGTGAGTCAAGTGTGTGACTAAGGTCATAAAGTTACTTTCGATTCACAAAAGTCTGAGATAAGAAAAGAAGGTTCAGGGAAATTGGTGGCTACAGCTGCAAAAACTTCAAGCAACATATATGTGTTAAGCGAAATTGGAAATGAAAAGTGTTGTTTAGGAAAGGAAGATGAAAATTGGCTATGGCACAGAAGAATGGGTCACATGCATTTTGATAACCTTGTCAAAGTTAGCAAAAGAGAAGCATTCAGAGAAATGCCCCAGATCACGAAACCAACCAACACTTTATGCAAGCATTGCCAACAAGGAAAGCAAGCAAAGACCAAGTTCAAATCAAAGGAATATCAACAACAAAACCACTAGAAATTGTGCATACTGATGTAGTTGGACCAACTACAACAAAAGTCTTAAAAGGTGAGAGATACTTTATGTTATTAGTTGATGATTATACAAGAATGATTGCAGTTTGCTTTCTCAAGAACAAGTCAGAAGCTTTTGAAAACTTCAAGATCTACAAGGAAATGGTTGAAAATGAGATGGATTCAAGAATCAAATGCTTAAGATCGGATAATGGAGGAGAATTCACCTCAAAGGAATTTATGGACTACTGCAGCAATCATGGAATAAAAAGGCAATTCTCCCTCACTAGGACACCTCAACAGAATGGAGTTGTTGAAATAAAGAACAGGACTGTACAAGAAATGGCTCGAACAATGATAATGGATTCGAAGTTGACAAATATTTTTTGGAAATAGACAGTGCATACAATAGTTCACATTCAAAACAAATTAATGCTCAGAAACAACACTGATAAAACTCCCTACGAGCTATGGAAAGGAAGACCAGAAAATGTGAAGCACTTCAGAGTTTTTGGAAGCAAAAGCTACATCAAAAGAGAATATGGCAGAATGGGAAAGTTTGACTCTCGTGTGGACAAAGGAATACTTGTTGGTTACTCAAGTAAAAGGAAATCATACTAGTGTTACAATCTAATATTAAACAAAGTTGTGGAAAGAATCAACGTAACAATTGATGAAACAGGCACGCCAGAATCAAAGGAAGAAGAAAACAAATCAATGGAACAACTTTTCGAAGAAGAAGATGAAAAAAAAATTAGAAGAGGAAGATGAAGATGAAGAGAATATGACAAAAGCAGAAGAGCAAGTTCAACAAGTATCTCCAAAGACACCTAGTAAACGAGTACAGAAGAATCATCCTTCAGATCAGATTATTGGAAACAAAGATGCAGGAGTTGAGACTGGAAGAAAAATTTGTTCACCAGAACAAACACACGTAGCACTCTTATCTACAATTGAACCAAACTATTTTGAAGAAGCCAACAAAGATGAATTTTGGAATAAGGCCATGGATGAAGAATTGGATCAAATAAAGAAAAATGACACTTGGGAATTGGTTCCAAGACCAAAGAATAAGAATGTGATCAGCACAAAATGGGTTTTCATGAATAAATTGAATGAAGATGGATAGGTTGCAAGGAACAAAGCTAGATTGGTATGTAAAGGATATGCACATATTGAAGGAATCAACTTTGAAGAGACATTTGCCCCAGTTTCCATAATGGAAGCAATCCATTTTCTTTTATCTTATGCATGCTCCAAAAATATTAAAGTATATCAGGTGGACATAAAATCAGTTTTTCTGAATGGGAAACTTGAAGAACAAGTCTACATTGAACAACAAGAAGGATTTCAATTGTCAGAGAACACAGACTATGTGTGTAAATTAAAAAAGGCCTTGTATGGTCTAAAACAAGCTCTTAGAGCATGGTATTCCAGACTAGATAAGTATCTGCAGCAGGCAGGGTTCAGAAAAGGAAGTGCAGACAGCAACCTCTACATCAAGGTAAGTCAAGGTAATATTTTATTAATTGAAGTTTATGTTGATGATATTATTTTTGGTAGTGATGATTACAGGTTAATCCAGAAATTTGCAAAAGACATGCAAAATGAATTTGAAATGTCGTTACTTGGACAACTATCCTTCTTTCTTTGACTTCAGATACATCAAAGCAACTAAGAAATTTTTATTTCTCAAACCAAGTATATCGGAGAAATGATAAAGAGGTTCAAAATGGAAGATTGCAAATCAGTTATCACTCCCATGCAAACCAGTTGTAAGCTGAACAAAGATGATGATTTGAAGTCTACATATCAGAGGCAATACAGGTCAATGATTGGTAGCCTATTATATGTGACAACATCTAGACCAGATGTAATGCAAGAAGTTGGACAGGTGACACGATTTCAAGCAACACCAAAGGAATCACATGTATTAGCAGTAAAGAGGATATTCAGATATCTCAAAGGAACATAAGAGTTTGGATTATGGTATCCAAAAGGAAAAGATCTATCACTTATTGCCTACACAGATGCAAATTGGGCAGGTTGTATTGATGACCAGTGAAGCACCAGTGGAGCAGCATTCTACTTAGGTGAGTGTTTGGTATCATGGATAAACAAGAAACAATCATCAGTATCTCTATCTACAGCTGAAGCAGAGTATATTGCAGCAACAACATGTTGTACACAGTTTCTTTGGATGAAACAAACTTTTACAGATATATAGATTGAGTATGATGAGCCCATTCCAATATATTGTGATAATACAAGTGCCATCAATATCTCAAAAAACCTAGTGAAGCACTCCAAGATGAAGCACATTCCAATCAAGTATCACTTTCTACGGCAAAAGGTAGCAGAAAATAACATCAAAGTTGAGTATGTGGGCACAAAAGAACAAGTGGAAGACACATTTACAAAACCACTTCCACGGGAAGCCTTTGAATATATTCACCAAAGACTTGGAGTTATTTCTACTCCAAAATGAATGCTTTTTGAATGCTTATCTTATATGTCTTAGATGTACAGGAAGCACCATAAGAGGAGAGTTCAGTCAAGGGGAGCAGCCCTGGATGGAAAGATACATTTGTCATTGATAAAAAAGGGGGAGAGATTTATTAGATGCAGAGGATAGAGGATAGATTTATCAGATGCAGAGGACAGAGGCATGGTTCTAGGGGGAGCATGAGTGATATGATTTCAGTATTGCATCAGAGTGTCACCATCAATGGCAAAGGGGGAGATTGTTGATTAAGGTTGGTTGTCATTGATGTCAACCCTTGAAGAAAGCCTCGTAGCACAAAGGTTTGGGTAATGGACCCAATATTGTTTGATGTAAATATGACTCGTTATTTTTTTTCATGGTCGNCCATCAATGGCAAAGGGGGAGATTGTTGATTAAGGTTGGTTGTCATTGATGTCAACCCTTGAAGAAAGCCTCGTAGCACAAAGGTTTGGGTAATGGACCCAATATTGTTTGATGTAAATATGACTCGTTATTTTTTTTCATGGTCTATAAGAAGTAAATATGGATGAACTCCAAAGTGGTCCCCTTATGGTGAAAGCCCTCACGGGAAGACTCTTTGTGGAGTAAGAGAACCCGTGATTAATTATGGAATAATGAGATGAAGGACAGTGTATTTGTCATGGAAACTATCCTAGATGGAGAGTGCTTGTCGTGCCATTTCCATTGGTATGTATAACTTCACATAACTCCTCACTGTTAGAGAGCTATGACCATGTGAAACTGGAGAACCCAGGTTTGGGTAATGGACCCACGTTTGTTTGATGGGTAATGGTATGATTTTTGCTATATTTGATGGTAATACTCTTCTATATAGATAGTACATGTCATTCCATTTCTGGTATGTGGAATTTCACATAACTCCTCATGGTTTGAGAGTTATGGCCTTACGAAGTTGGAGGACCCTCATATGTCATCTAGAAGCCCCAAAAGGTCAAAGTAGTCAAAGTGGTTTAAGAGATTTTAAAAGTTAAATAATAAAGTAAAGTGATGAGTGTATTATAATTCAAAGTGAATACAAAACAAATTATTTCAATAATAAATTTAATGTAGAAATTAGAAGTGGGTTAACCCTAAAATAAGGAAATTGGGCCAAGTGACCTAGAAGATGTTTTTAAGGAAGCTACTTGGAGAGCAAGGCTCTCTCATTTTAATTACACTTGAGAATATTGAATATATATATGTGTCTAAGGTAACCAAGGATATCTAAGCCAAATTTCTGAGGGAAGGTGAAGAAAAGAAGGTTGAAATGCAAAGAAGGATAAATTATTTTGATGGTGCTTTCTAAGGTATGTTATTTACAGGTCATCTCACCATTTTCGCTATAAAATTTTTTATATAATGATTCAGACCATGAAATTGTTATTCCATTGAGACAACATACCCAAGTATATTTGGTAAAAAATTCAGCTTTTGGGTCGTTGAATTTTTGGATTTACACTCCGTGGAAAATAGGGTTTGTGGCTAGTCCTAAAACTAGTCAAAAGCAGGTGTTTCGAGTAAAAATGTCATAACTTATTCATAACAGATCCAAATTTAGTGAGAATAAATTTTTTGGTTAGGGTACAGTCTGTAGTATGTTTTGTAACATTTTCATATCAATTCAATTAATATTTTGTGCGGGGCACTCTCTACAAGGCCTCTCTCTAGAATAAGCCAGAATTCAGCGAGGTATGTCGTTTTTGCTATAACTCATTTTTTGAGAGGTTCCAAGTAGTGACACCTAGAGGAATTGCATGAAACACACTGAAGAAAATTATCTATTAGTTTCATATATTTATACATTACAGGTTCAAAGTTATGATTACTTCAAGTTAGGGTTGTTGACTAATCCAAAACTAGGCATGTGATACTAAAGAAAAGTTTGATGAAAATGCTAGTCTCTTGTTGTTAAAGTTAAGGAAGGTTTGCAGGAATGCGATCATATACACCAGGTCTATTACAGAGATACAAATCAGATTTGGATGATGAAATTGATGAGGGTGTTTGGTTGAGGTACATGTTGAGTACATGGTTGAGACAAGTAGTTGATGAGTTGGCACATACATGAGGTGTATAGTTGATGATGTTGGTACATATTGATGAGTCATATTTGATGAGTAGTTGACACATGATTGGTACATACTTTGTACATGGTTGGATGCACTTGTTTATGGTACAGGTTGATTAAAGGTTGTTTAGTACAGGTTGGTGCATGGTTGATGCACTTGTTTATGGTACAGGTTGAGGTACAAGTTGATGCATGGTTCAGATTTATTGGTATAGGTTTACATCATTATATCTCACAGTGATAGTGTGACAGTGGTTCCATCATTCTACTTCTACTTCAGGGTGGCAGGACGGGGAAAGGACAGATGGTTGTAGCCACCTTCCGGTTGTAGCCAGAGAACATAGGGGGTTGTAGCCTCCTTCTGGTTGTAGCCAGAGAATTGGGGAGTTGGAGATTCCCTCAGGTTGTAGCCTGAGAAACTAGGGGGTTGGAGCCTCCTTCTAGTTGCAGCTGGAAAACAAAGGAATTTGGTGCTTCCAATGAATGTAATTCTTTAAGACATATAAGAAAAAGCATTATGTGGTTTTCTCCCGATTTGGGTTTCCACGTAAAACACTAATGTACTGTGTATGTGTGTGATTGTTTATTTCTTATTGCTCATTATTGGATAATAATTCTACATTGATATAACATTTGAAGAAAAAGGATTATAATTACGCTATTACTGATTCACCCCCCCTCTCAGTAATCCAACATTCTGTACATGTTGATAAGGGTAAGCATTAAAATTTTCAGAAATTATGGCTAGGTCCTTACATAATCACCTCTTTGTTGGAAACAATTCTTATCTAATCAAATAGGAAGACGGTTTATTATTTTCCTATATGACTAATGGTTCACATATGAAACACTATGTTGAACCCAGTTTATTTTTATTGATTATATCTGTAGTGTTTCTTCTATATATTTTATTTTGGTTTGTATATCTTCTTCTTTTTTCTTATTTACACTTTGATTTTTATTTTATTTTCTTTTACTTGAATTTGATTTTGAAGAACTTATTCAAGTAGTTGGATCAATCAAGTTACTTTAATTTTCATTGGTTTGCAAAGCTTTTGTTGAATTTAACTTGAATGGTAAAGAACACAGACATCAAAAGATAAATGAATTATCTTTCTTGTATGCAATGTTATTTGTTGAGTATTTGTCAAACCAACTAAATTACCTTGTTGCAATTTGCTTGTTAAATATCTTCCCTATTTTATTATTTCCCATTATTCCCTTCCATGAGTGTATTCATTGTGAGCATACTTAATATTTTGATCAAAATTTTGTTGAAACATAATTTCCTGAGAAGAAGAGACAACTAGCAAATTAAAATTCAAAAGTTCAAAAAAATGAAACATGATATTCTGAGTTCTATTCTACTGAAAACATACTACCTTATGGAGTCATCATTTGTTGATGCACGATTCGTCACCTTCTATAAGATCTTGCAAAGAGTTGTGAAGCATGTATATATTTTTAAAAAATTAATAACTATAATAGGTGGGGCCCCTGTTATCCACAATTTTGGTTGTCATAATGATGTAATGATGATGGAAAATAAAGCTCTTCACTAAGAACACTTTCCTGAGAAAGGTTACCTTTGTCTGCTTCCAGAAATCATATTTTTAAGGAAGGTTCGCAGGCTACTTATATATTTGCCTATGAGAATGCATGATTCTCGCAGGTTGCATTAAGCTAGGGTGTGAGGGGTTCGCACTGTACCTAACTATCAGGGTGCAAACATCTTCTAAAGGAAGGAAAAAGATAAATTCTTGAATCTTCTAGAAGGGAATCTTTTAGAAGGGTGAGTTGGCTTTCGAATGGTTATCTAAGTACTGGTTTTCTTGATATCTTGGGATCATTCCTATCCAAGTAACTAATCTATTCTCTCCTATATATTGAGGAGATTTCTCATGGAAAATGTTAGAAGCAAACTAGCAAGAGATTGATTGGAGAATTAGTGCAAGATTGTATGAAGGATTGATGCTACAGCAGCTAGAGACACCAGCAAGGTTATCAAAAGTGGTTGATCTTCTTCATGCATGAGCAAGTGTGTGTGTCAGAGCTAGGATCCATTGAAAGGAGATCTACAGCATCAAGGCTTAGGTTGTATTTCTTGCTTTCTATCAATTAATACAGTAATATGTCCCTTTCCCATAAAGCCAATGTCACTTTATTACATAACTCCTTGATCATATGTATAGATTAGTTGTTGAATATATTGAATTGTCTTCACTTCGATTGGTTTGTACTATTGTGGTCTTGACGGTGCAAGAGCATTGGAGCGAAATTGGTACAACAGAGACCTAAGGAAGCGTTCATAAGGTATGTACATGATCTTTGCCTCCTAGTCCATTCAACAGTTAAAATCTAGAGAAAGTGTATTATTCTGTCATGTTTTGTTCTAGATCCAGGTGGATCTAGGGAGATCGGTTTGTGTCTGCACTTACGGATTAATCCTGAAACAGCCCCCTAGGAGAAAACACTATGATGATAAATTCCTAGCATGGCATTTCTCTTAGCATTTTGGCATGGTATCAGTTTCATTTTGAGGAATCATTTCAAATATGGAATTTAAAATCAGTGGCTTAATGATTCCTAGCATCCTATGATATTTGATGAATGGTTTTTAAAAGATATATATGTTTGGATCATGGTAAAGGATTATACCAAACACTTGTTTATATAGCTAGCAAGTGTGTTGTGTGGCAATTTTAAAAGGCATCAAATTGTGATGAAAATGACATCTGATAAGTTGCAAAAGTACTATGTTCTCTTCTCAGCATTACATTGTAGCATTGACTGGAAGCATTGGGCATGATATCAAAAATTTATTTATTTACAAAAGGTTATGATCTTTGGTTTTTCTACATGGTTATATATCTAATGAATCAAAAGTTTAAAATTTCAATTCTCATACTTACCATGATATTCAAAACTTGAATTTTAGTGTAGCATAAAGAGTTATAAGGAGTTTTGATTTTGGACTTAACATATATATGTTATAAATAAAATGAATATAATATGGATACAAGTTAAGGTTCATTATTACATTGGACTTGGCAATATTCATATGAATATGTGTGTTGCTATAGAATAAGTGGTTAATATTGTTAATACATGTAAAAGGTATGAGGGTTGATATTGTTTCATTTATTCATAAACATTTGATATGGGTTGGATATAATTTAAAGTTTGTTGGATTTGAAAATACTCATATGAATATGACATGGTTTTAATAGTTGATATAGTTGGAATATCAACGTATGTGTTGATAAGATGGACATACATTCAATATGAGAGGACATGGGCATTAATGCTTCCAATCTCATGCTTTACCACCTTTGTTGGTATAGGGTTCTTGTTATTTTATTTTGGTTTTCAATTGTGAAGAGGGAGTTGCAATTCATCTTGATATTTGGACCCTCTTGTTTGTTATTACAACCGTCTTGGCCCCTAGTGCCGGTATAAATTGATCACTGTCACAAGGTAATGCCATCTTTTGAGCATCTTTTGCAAGTAAAATTGTCACTAAATTAATTAGTTTTGGCTCTGGCTAGTTGATAATGAGTGTGAAAGTATTTCTCTCCCTGTCTTTCACTCATAAAAATTTGTATGGAAAGAGAAATTATTGAAGTATTTGGTTACTGTAAAATGCAGTTCATGGGTTTTCATTTGTAAGAACGATTATGGTTTTGTATCCTCTTGTATACATGTTGTTTCTCCCCGGTTCATATTATCATTTTTCATTGTATGTATTCATAGAAGACATTTTACCTCTAACAGAAAGGGGGTTATAGAGAAAATGGGTTGAACCCATCACTATTATTGTTAGCATACATGGAATTTTGATCTAGGTTCATACATGAACTTGTTTTAAACATAAATGAATGTCAATTGTTTGTTCATTATTGGAAAGAATATATTTTTCACTCACACCTGTCTTACTCTCTGTTAAAAGGGATTTAGCTTATGAGAATGAGTTTATTGGCTCCATTTTATCCAGTTCCTTCATGGTTATTTCGATTGATATTATTCTTTTATACAGCTCGTGTCCTTTTTGGCTCTCATATTCAAGTTCTAACTATGTTTGAACTCACATTTTTCCTATCAGAGTAATGGGTATCATTTTGTTTTGGGTTTATTGAAGAAAAAAATCGCAATGCGTGTTCAGCACTGACCTTCCTCTCTGTCAAAAAATTTGGCCATGCATCATATGTTTTCTCTTTGGTTACAATAATTAACCCATTGATTTGTTTTGATTAAGCATTGGCTTGTGTACTGAGCCTTCACTCTGTTATAATCCCATAGTCTCAAATTGTCACGATTTTATGGAATTTCTATACCAAAGTAATTGGCATAAGTTGGGTTGGTATGGTAGATGTTGGTTTACCATTTATGTAGTGTTTTGATATGATGTGGAGCTTGATTCAAATTCAGTTAATGAATAATTGGTTTAGCGACAGAAATAAGTTTAAATACATGCCAACTGAGTTAAAGTTTTGGTTTTAATTACATAAACTTTACATTGTTTTCCCTATTATTTATATCATTTTTCATATAGTTTCTCCCTTTTATATCAATCATTTATATTTACATTTACATGATCTTACTCCCTTGTTTATGTAATTGAAAAATGTGTTGAATTCCTTATACAACGGAGAAGTATAGAAGAAGCATTTTGAGAATATTTATTAGATATTTGTTGGCACTGTTGCAAATGTGTATCTATGGATTTCATATTACTCTTAGGTCTCTTGATAATGAATGGAAAGATTGGAATTTGTTGAGTGGGCATGTTAATTTGGTTGTTGTAAACTCTATTCACATACAAATTTTTTGGTATATGATATATGGTAAAGATAATAGTTTGAGAACTTAATGATTGACTTGAGAAATTGTTTGGAAGTTTTCTCAAAAGAATTCCATGCTGATTGAATATATATATATATAGATTATGTAATGGAGAAAGTGTATAGGTATAAAGAATATATACAAGAATGTCGACTGTGTTTTAATATTGAACATGAATTTTCATTCATTCCTTTCATTTTATGTCAATTTTCGTAAAATACACTCCTTTTTAATTTATCCCCGTCATATATATTTTCACTTACATGCATTCCCTTGTTCAAAATAGATGTGGATTGTTTATATATAGATAATTTTTCAATAAACATATAGTTCATATTTTGAAAGTTGAAACAAAAAGATGGGTGTCTGCTGAGTTATGGATTTTCTTCTTTGTTTTACATGATTCTTATTCCATTTCTCTCTTTTATGCTTGAATTACCGTACTATTCTCAGAGTCATAACTAAATCATATTTAACAAAGTTGTAGTGGATGTTTATTATATTGTGTCTTGTATCTTACTTTAACAATTTTTCACTAATTGAAATGACAATGGCAATTAGATGAGATTTTTCAGCCAGGGGAGTAATAAAGGAGGAAATAGAGGGAGAAGAGGAATAATTCCAAATGTATTTTGGAAATAAGGGAGGCACAAGAGAATCATATTTTCCATTCACTTTGATGTTAATTCGGAGGAATTTAATTAGCTAATACAATTGGTTACCTCAACCTTGGTGGACATTTGGCCTTGCCTCAGCCCACAACTCCTCCTAGTGCCCCTTTGCAACCACACCCTGGCATTATGGACTTTCCTAAGCCCCATGTCTATCCAACCAATGATGGTTGGGACAACAACCATGCAAGTCATCTCTCTAATGTTTATCCATGCATTGATAACCCTCCTCCTCCCCATCCTCTGCATACATTACCACTTGTTGCATCAGCTACCATCAGCTACCTCCATGGCCCATTCTCCTCCTAAATATTACAAATTGAATCTTCGTGACTTCCAAAGAGACAAAGGGAAGAAGCATTTTACCTCTCTTAGCTCTAATTCATCCCAATCCTCTTCCATACATTCCAAATAGTAGTTAGGAAAATCAGATAGTGGAAAAAGAGAGATTACCTTCAATGACATGCATCCTGAAATAGTAAAACTGGATGAGAAAAAGTATTATTATGAAGACTTTCTCAATCTTAGACCGGATGTATCAGAAGGTAGAAAGGAAAGAGAGAATTTTTCAAAAACAAATATCCCTGCATTTTTTAATATGTATCATAACATTGTTATTTTATACACTTGATACATTTTTTGGATGGACAACAAGCATACGATATTTTTTTTGGAAACTCTAAATATCATATCAATTTGGTATTTTGGGAGATAGAAGTGTTTGTTGATTTGGTATATTTTGGATGGGCATATTATTTTAATATATTTGATGATGATGATGATGATGATGATGATGATACAAAGGAATTTTTGAGAAATAAAGGAATGAAGACCTAGTGGGACTCCACCTATTATTTAAATATATTTTCCCTTATAATAAATAAAATTTTCTTCTCGTAAATAAAAGTTAATTAAATTTTTAAACTAAAAGTAGTTGAACTACCCAACTACTTCATGAAGATATAAAAGAAGGGGAGCAAGACAAAGAAGTTATGAGAAAATAGAGAAGTAAAACTTTTGATAAGGTATGTTTTAGCCTTAAGTAAGATTATTATATGTTCATTCCATACTTACTTTTCATTAGAGTTGAGTTATCTTATTGATAGTAGGGTTATTCTGAAGGTAGAAAAGAAAAGACTAGGAAGCATTGACTAGTGATATGCTCCAAGGTCATTCATTTTCTTGAATGTCTGTATGGTTTTAGTTAGAAGTTTTGAAGTCATTCAGGTTAATTAATGCTAGTTTTGAAGTGTTCAAAACAATGATGCAAATGTAGCTTGGATGATCTAGTTGAGTTTTAGGTTCTAGTGTTCATTTGTTTTTACACTAGTTGTCTATGTATGATTCAAATAACATCTTGGAATTCTAAGAATTACACTGATCCAAGCCCTCGCAGGGGTTTGAAGAGATTCTCAGTTGTAATTCAGATTGATATTAATAAAAATATTTGTTGATTTCTTCCCACTTATGGGACTTTTTATATATTGATGTTCAAATTTGTTATTTTGTATTTTCCTATCTACCTGTTTTCATTATTTATTTAATTTGAAAATACATTCTCTTATTATACTTCAGATTATTTGAATAAAACATATAAAAAATACATATTTATAAAATAACATCAGATCCAAGAATCACATTTCTTGAGGTCTGGTCGAGATTTTTGACAAGCTATAAACCTAGGGTTATAATCCCTTCTATCTCACTTAGCCTAACAAGATTTGAAAATGTTTGCGTAAGGATTTTTCCATTCCTTGTATCAACAGTAACCATTGAGCCCATTAAGTTTGTTTGTCATATGCCAAACACCACAAATATGTTTCCAAGCACTTGTTGACAAATTTAGTTTTTCCATTAGTCTGAAGGTGATAGGTCATGTTGAGATGTAGTTGGGTTCCTTGGAGCTTGAAAAATTATTTCCAAAATTTATTGGTGAAAATTGGATTACGATCAAAGAAAATAGAGCGAGGCATGCCATGGATTTTGAAGATATTATCCATAAAAATTTGAACCACTATGGAGGTGGTGAATAGGTGTTGGAGGGAACAAAAATGAGCATATATGGAAAGGCAGTCTACTACAACCATGATGACTAACTTATTTCCCAATTTGGGTAAGTCGAAAATGATTTCCATAGAAATATCCATCCATATAGCATGTGGAATAGAGAACGGTTGGAGGGTGCCCAGAGTTTTTATTGTTTCGAAATTATTGTGTTGACACATATCACATTCAACCACAAAGGTGTGGATGTCATGTTTCATGCCTTCCAAAAAAAAAAGACCTTTTGATTTGTTCATATGTTTTTTGAAAGCTTGAATTCCTAGTTATGGTTGAAGCATGTGTTGAAATTATTACTCCAACACCTAGGTACTATTTTATCTAGTGATTTCCTTATTGCAATCAGATTAGCAGCTCACAAAAAAATAATACACTATTGAAATATTCAGACTCAATATCATGCAACGGAAACATAAACTAGGAAACCAAATAAAGGACACATGAACACCAGTGTTTTGGGTAGATACCCCTAGAAAAACCGAGGGAAAACCAGTGCTAAGAATGATTTTATTATGCTAAAATTAGGGCTCCTGTAATAGGGATAATGGCCCACAGAGAGAAATACAACTATACACTAACCTGGAAAGGTTTGACCTATTGTATGACCAGTTTTGCACACTTTTTGAGAAATCTACGACTTTCCCTTTTGTGATCCATGGATATGCATGGAAAGTTCGTACAATATTACTCTTTCCTGTGGCTTCCTTCTACTGAAACCCACCTGCATATGCCTCTATTTTCTCTTCTCCTTGACATGTATGATCTCTAGATGAAATTCCTTCTTCAACTATCCAATATCTTGAACCATAGTCCTCTATGATCCAAAACTTTGTGTGTCAACTCTCTCAACACAACTCTTGTCAAGTGTAAGCAAAAGTCCTTCTTTGCTTCTACACTCTCGAATGACTCTACACTAGCAAAAGTCCTTATTTTCTGTCTCTTTGTGAATTCATTCCTCCTTCTCCTAGCCTTTCTTTTATAATTATGATTTATAATCTATTTATAATATCCAAAGTGATGTATAGTTGAGATTACTTCTCACACTCACTTGAGATTTATATTACATTTTGCATGCTAAGTACTTTTAGCATGTTTCTTAAATAATTCAATTAACTAATTACATAATTAATTAATAAAACCAATTTCCTTTAATAATTCATTTAATTAAAGTAAATTTAAGAGTAGAAGGCTTTGGACGATTTCCACACATCTAGAGACATAGACTTGTGTGGAAATACATGTCTGATGCTACCACTAATATCAACACTCCCTCTTAGCGAGGAAGGTATTTCTTGAAGAGACACCTAGAACTAGTTTTGCCTCTGACTTTGGCACAATGTCACACACATCATCATGCATCTTGGCATTCCTTCAATCCTGTTGGTAATCTTCTCCCTAAATACTAGAAGTCTTGGAAATAATGGCGCTACATATCAATGCCATGAAGTTTGAAAAATTCGTCAAACGTATGCTCTCCCTCAATGTGCTCCTAGAAGCTTCCTGCTCCTGAGCATCCATCATTGTCATCTCGTACCAACTCGGTCTCCTGAAAGAAATGGAAGGGGATAACTCCCTCTTTCCCTCTCAAGGTTTTCTCCCCACACTAGAAGTCTATAAATTCTTCTCATCCTTCGACCGCTCTCCCTTTGAATCCTCCTGCTTCTCATCCTCTGTCACTAACATTGGTCCATGATCCAATATCCCCTTTATCCTCTTACATGCTAGCCCTTTAACCTGTATAACATGCCCTCTATGACACCAATTCTCACTATTGTGTCAGGGATATCTTCTTATAAACATATCAGTACTTTCCCTCTCTGAAAAGTAACAAAAAAAACCATGTCCTCCAAAACTGAAACTAGGAGTAAGTTCTTCTTCAGTTCTGGTACATATAACACATATTTCACCTCCAAAAAACATCTTGAATCAAGATGGAACCTGACTTTCCCAACTCCTTCTACACCACACTCAGCAAGAGTGCTAAGCTCCACATGCATATTTGAGTCTATCTCTGACCAAATAGTGAACAACTCATGTGTCATCGTCATGTGACAAGAAGCACCACTATCCAAGTACCACGCACTCCTTGAGTAGGTGCTCGTAGAAAGGCATGTGAACATTGAGAATTCCTTCTCAAATTTGTTTCAAACTCATCTAGTTTCATCTCTGTTGATTTTGTTGTATGCATCTTCTCTTTCCTCTTCTTCTCTGGACATTGTGATGCATAGTGCCCAAAATTGTGGCACGTGAAGCACTTGATTTTACTCAAGTCCTTCTCTCCTAGCTGTGAGGTTGACTCCTCACTATTACCCTTCTTGATGGAACTCTTTCCTTTTCCATTCCTTTTTTTACTGACAAGGGTCATGCACTCCTCCTCTTCATATTCCTACTTGTCACTCTTAGACTCCTCGCAAGTCTCTTCCTAGATGCAATCATCCCAAAGTCTCTAGCAATCTGGGATATTTTCCCGAGTGTAAAATCCATTGAAAAATGTTTCCCGTGACTTGGGAAGACCATTCAATGACATGTTCACGAGCTTTGGGTCCTTTGTTTTCTCCCCTATCGCTACAAGTTGATCATGCACATGTGTGATCCTCATGGGATAGTTGGTAACATTATTTGATCTAGACATATGAACCTATCTGAGTTTATTCCTTAAGATCATCTTCATATTCATGTTCTTGATTTGGAATAAAATTACCAAGGCATCAAACATCTCTTTGGTTATCTTCTTCTCATTTATGTGAGGGATTAGATGATCCTTCACAGAATCTAGGAGGACTCTTTCTTCTTTCATATCCTTCTTTTTGTGAGCATCTGATCCAAAAAGGATCCAGAGAAGACTAAGGACAACTCAGAATTCACAGAAGCAACTCAAGAATCTCATAATGGACTCAGCAGACAAAGAAAGGGAAAAAAATCAAAGTCCTCAAAACTCAGTGAAATTGGCATCATCGTGAAGAGAGCGTCGCAAGCTTTCCAACGGTGTAAATGTCTTGTCAAACAGAGTTACGGATCAAAAGATATTTTCGGTCAAAGTTTTGGTCAACCTAGCCCAATCAATAGGGATGAGTCAGCATCCATACTATTGACATCAGCATCAATATGGATGACATCAGCATTTGTACGGTGTACATGGAACATGCAAAGGAAAACATGTGTCATTTTGATGTCAGCATGACATCAGCATGGTGACGTGGCAGCAACAGAGGCTGCCACGTGTCACTCATTTTTGACATTTTCCAATCAACATGTGGACCAATGAGGAAGTGCCATGTGGCAGTATGTACAGCCACGTGGCAGGCCATACGAGACATGGAAGACACATGGCATTTTTACCATACATGGCAAGTTGATGTGGCAGACAGGTGACATGGAAGGGTGACTGTACAGGTGAATGGCGTGGGCCAATGGTTGGTTGCCACATGGCCCAGTCATGGGCTGCCACATGGCAGTGGGAAAATGCCCAATGAGGGCCTGTAACCGAGTTTTCAAAAATAAAAAAGGTTCACCAAATCTGGCAGAGGTCCCGCCAAATCTAGTGGCCAACCTTCCAACTCTGACAAATCTAAACGATAACTCCTAACTTGGCGATGATTCAAACCACAAATCTATATTGTTATAACTACAAGCCCAAAAGGGGAGGCTAGCGGGATCGACCCCAGGACCTCCCCCTATCCAAACTCCTTACATAGCATCTGCCAATCATTGAGTCAAACGACTCTGTTGATTAGTCCACCCAACATTTAATTTAAATGCAGAGTTTTCCCACGGACGGAAGGAGGGCGCTTGATGGTACGGTTGGGCATGTTTTTTGAGGTAAATTACAGTGAATTAATTGCAGGTTACAGGCACAGAAACTGAGACGAGATTTCTCATGGGCCTGGGAGTGCCAAAGTCAGATTGAGGCGTGGAGAGAGTAATTTTTGGCTAATTTGATGCCATGAATTCAATGGTACTATTTGTTTTCTAATCTAAGCAAAGCTTTTGCAACTTAATTCCAGAATGAGGTATACTTATGTATTTTTTCAATTTATTTTGTTGAGTTAATAAAAAGGCCTACCCATTTGAGAGAAGGACCCAGAGACGTAGTCCACTAGGGACGAACTCCGTTATCAAGTTTTTATGTTCATATTTGATGCTTATGTCTCTTCATTATTGAACTTTTCCTTCTTTATGGTGCACTTTAATTTATGCTCATTTAATACAATTCTTTATAAGTCACTTCGATGAAAAGATCCTCGATCAGTATCTAAAGTTGTTGGATTTGTCGGTGGAGCAATTGATTTATCCACTAACTCCCAAAGGTCATACTCCTTCAACGCCAAATTAACTCATGCTTCCCAAGATAGGAAGTTTGATGATCCATCCAATCTGTCTTAAACTCTCAACGGTGTTGTTTCCATCCCTAAGACCTGATAAATTTCCCTGGAAATAACCTCCTGTTGGAAAATTGCCTCTATACTGATATGGCTTGCCTTTAGAGCATGTGCTCTGATACCATGTTGAAATTCTTACTCCAACACCTAGGTACTTTTTTATTTAGTGATTTCCTTATTGCAATCATATTAACAACTCACAAAATAATAATTCACTACTAAAATATTCAGCTCAATATCAAGCAGTGGAAGCATAAACTAGGAAAACCAAATCAAGCACACATGAACACCAGTATTTTGGGTAGATACCCCTGGAAAAAACCTGGAGGTAAAACCACTATTGAGAATGATTTTATTATACAAAAATCAGGGCTCCCATAATAGGGATAATGGCCCATTGAGATAAATACATCTGTAGACTAACCTGTAAAGGTTTGACCTGTTGTATGACCAGTTTTGCACACTTTTTGAGAAATCCATGACTTTCCCTTCTATGACCTGTGAACATCTGTGACTTACCTTTTTGTGACCCCAAAATATCTTTGAATGTCTAAATTATGATCCATGGATATGTGTGGAAAGTCCATACGGAGATATGCGTATAGACCGACTCTTTATTATGGCTTCCTTCTGCTAAAACCCACCTTTGTATGCCTCTATTATCTCTTCTCCTTGACTTGTATAATCTCTATATTAAATTCTTTCTTCACCTATCCAAGATATTGAACCATAGTCCTTCATGATCCAATACTCTATGTGTCGACTCTCTCATCACAACTCTTGTCAAGTGTAAGCAAAATTCCTTCTTTGCTTCTACACTCTTGAATGACTCCACACTAGCAAAATTCCTTCTTTGATATCTCTATGTGAATATCCTTCCTCATTCTCCTTGCCTTGCTTTTATAATCATGAGTTATAATCTATTTCTAATCTCCAAAGTGATCTATGGTTGAGATTGCTTCTCACACTCACTTGAGATTTAGATTACATGTATCATGCTAAGTACTTTTAGAATGTTTCTTAAATAAATAAATTAACTATTTACATAATTAATTAATAAAAGAAATTTACTTTAATAATTCCTTTAATTAAATTAAATTCAACAGTAGAAGGCTTTGGGCGATTTCCACACGTATGGACACATAGACCTATGCAAAAATACATGTATGATGTTACCACTAACATCAACGACATGAAGTTAGGAGAGCACGGTGAATTTAAGGTGAGATTGTTTGCTTAAATACAAGGGACCTTTATAGTGAATCCCCTCATTGTTCCAAGAGTATCTCGGAGAGGCTTGAAGATCTTGTTGCAATTGTTGGATCAAGCCAGAAATTTTAGGATCTTGCAACCATTCCCGGTGAATATCTTGTAGCCAATATGCTACAATAAAATAGAGGGAAAAGAGGGATTCTTTGTCTTCATATTTCCTTGATAGATCATCAATGATCACATTTTATTTTCCATTCTTGTAACTGATATCATAATCATAACCAAACATATCGGTCACCCATTTATGTTGCTCTAAGGATGAAATCCATTGTTCCAAAAAATACTTGAGGCTGCGATGATCAATTTTAATTTGGAAGCATTGCCCCAATAGATAAGGATGCCAGAGGTCCACTACATGCATAATAGCCATCATTTCCTTTTAATGGGTGGATTGGCCTAAATGTCTCTCCAAAATTTGTTTACTAGTGAAATCCAAAGGTCTTCCATATCGCATGAGATTTTCCCTAATGCCTTTCCTTGAATCATTACATTCCAAAAAAAAAGTCTTGGCAAAGTCGGGTAGTGCCAGAACAGGATTCGTGCACATAGCCTCTTTCAAGGCTTGGAAGGATTGATCAGTTGTGTAAGTCCGACTAAAAGCATTCTTTGTAAGAAGAGCGGTGAGATGAATTGCGATTTTACCATAATTTTGAACAAACTTACAATAATAGCCTGTTAAACCTAGGAAACCACACAAAATTTTAAGAGTTTTAGGGAGAGACCAATCCTTCATGGCTTCAATTTTCTTAGGATCCACACGTACACCATCCTTTCTGACAATATGACCCATGTACTCAACTTCAGAGGATCCAAAAGTACATTTATATTGTTTGAGAAAAAGTTGGTTCTTAGACAATAAGTGTAGGACTTGATCCACATGGGAAGCATAAATTTAAAATGTGGAATTAAAATTGAAAATAGCACTAAACAAATAGAAACTAATATAACCATGACATAAACAACATTAATTCATCATAATCACAAGTAAGTCATGACCACTTATATTTTTGGGAATTATCTACCAACTGGATGCAAAAGTACATTCCACTCAACCATAGGTTTCCTATTGCACCAATTCTCTATCTGCAACAGACCCCACCCTAAGTTGAAGTTATGAATCCATAAGGGTAATTTTACCTATGGTTGGCTCTAGCTCTCTTCACACAACCAAATTCCTAGGTTCATAGTCAATTTTACACCTTCAACAGTCCCAATCAACAACCCTCTTTCCCTATCATCTCGTACAAACTAAGGAATGGGATCCCCTTCTCTACTCAATAGTCTCTTGGGATATCCCACTTCCCTTTAGGGATCTAGCATAGGATAGCCAAGAAATATCACTGTTGGGATTCTAAGAATTCTTGGTTGTAGTTAAATTCATTAATGGAAATAATCACCATTACATACAGTCTTCATTTCATTCATAATTCTCAATTGTAACTAAACATGATTTTTATAGCAATTCTATGGTTTCCTATGTTCAAAGTGAACTCTCCCAAATTTCCCCAACATAATGGTAATACAAGCTTTACCATATTTCCCAACCGAATGGCAATTTAAACTCTCCCAAAAATTGATAATTTGAATTACCCCGCCTATTGGTAATTTGAACAGAATGGTAATTCGAACCAGAATATTTGTTCAAACAAAATGGTCACTTGAACTACCTAGTACTTCAAACTCCCTAATAATTCAAACTCTTGGGTAATCTAAATTGTCAAACACCCCCCCCCCTTCCCCCGCACACAAAAAAATAACATTCAAACTATATCTCCCTACATTGCATATCAAGGCATAGGATAAAATTGAATGGCATGAATGGTCATGTATCTCTATGGAGAGCCCACATACCTCCTTCATGCAATTAATCCCAAACTTAGGATAAAATAATACATGGATTAAAGATCACTAATTAAACAAGGTTAAGTACTTAGGATATGATTAAAATAATATTATATTATGTTATCCCCCTTGAACCCCCTAATCCCCCCTTGTATTTCCCCTCGTGTGGATTCATAGCCCCCAATTATTTTTCCTTTCTATTCTACAACATATGATGTATTTTATTAACCTTCAATGTTTGGTTACAAATTACATTTCTCCAACTTATAGTTTTTCATCATGTACACATTTGCATTAATGGTATGGTGATCAAAACTAGGGTATTATAGTTTTCTTATGAATTGATTTAGTAGGTTACTTGGAGAGTTTATTGACTACTTGGAGGAAGACTCAATAAGGTCAATGAATTCTACGTCCACGACCTCAGAGATAGGAACTAAATTATTCTCAATGGAACTAGGGAAATCCTTTAAAGTGGTGAATATGTATGGACCTTACAAATATAGAGTTATCTTTTGGAGGATGTGATGGGAAAGATTTGCTTCAAAGTAGAGAACCTAACTATCGGGGGGGTGTAAACTCAACTGTAAAAAGGGATGAGAATTGGGGAATCACAGTAAGGGACAATCCACTAGCTAACTTGTTAGTTCAAAATTTTGAGGCACCTCAACTTGTGGATGTGGAACCAATGAATATGGTTCATACATGGATAAATATGAAGATAGGGATAGATATGATATCTAAAAGGTTAGATAGGTTTTTAATTTCTATATCTATCCTAAGTGAACCATAAATTATCATAACCTGGAAAGGTGGGGGGGGAGACTTGGATCATCTCCTATCCTTCTCCAATTGAAAAGGGAACATAATAAACCCCCAAGTTCCTTCAAATTTAGCTCAATATGGTTAGAACAAGAGGAATTTAAAGTTATTAAAGCAAGAATAAATCAGTTATTGCATGTCCCTAGGGGAGTCTACTAGTCTTCAATTTGCTACTAACTTGAAAAAAATCAAGGGAGTTGTATCAAAATGGACATATTATAAGAGAAGAAATGATGAGTAGTCTTTAGCTAATCATAGGAATATATGTCCATTATTTTGAAGGAGATTTTGATGAATATTTAAGGAATCAAATGAGGAAGTTGGAATAGGAAAATATGAAACTATTAAAAGAGGAGAATCACTAGAGACTTAAAAGCGGAGCTCTAATGGTGATGATAATACCAAATGCCTTCACAATATTGCTAACCACGAAAAAAATGTAAATATTATTTGGGAAAATTAGTAAACTAATGGCACCATATTCAGGACATTCAAAGGTATAGCATACATTGGAGTTTTTCATTTCAAGATTTTATATAATGAATAGGAAAGGGTCAATATAGGAAAAGTAGTCAAGGTGACCTCCTTCTTCCCTAGTTTTGTAAAGGAGAAGGAGAATGAATCATTGGGAGAGAAATTTTATAATGAAGAATTAAAAGTAGTTTTTTCCTCTCTATAGAAAGAAAAGAGTTCAAGACCATATAGCTAGACAATGGAGTTATTTATATGATTATATGATTAGAGGGAACAAGAATTGTTAAGAGTGATGGAGAAGACAAGGCAAACATGTAGGGTTTTAGGGGATTTTAATTCAACTTCACTATCCCTTATTCCCAAAAATAACCAACCCATTTCCTTTGATTATTTCAAGACCATATAATTGTGTAATTGCATTTATAAATGTATTTCAAAAACATAGGTGTAAGAGTAAAGAAAATATTTTCTAAATCTATCTCAAAGGAACAACTTAGCCTTTTGCATGGGAGGAAAATTCATGAGGCCATTGGGGTAGCTCAAGAAGTGTTGCATTCCATAAAACCACATAGGATGAATGATATGGTTATGAAAATATACTTCTCTTATGCATACAATATATCTAACTGGCACTACTTGAGATTGATTTTTATTCATATTGGTTTTTTTGTCCAAATGGTGAACTGGTTAATGGGATGTATATTTTGTGTGTCCTTTGAAATACTCATTGTGGGATCATAATCGATGTTTTTTAGGCCTTAAAGAGGCTTAAGGAAAGGATACCCGATGTCACCACTTATATTCTTGATTATTGTAGAAGGATTGAACAGATTAATTTCAAAGGCCAAAGGAACAAGGTTTTTAGGAGGTATAAAGATAGGGAGATATTTTAGCTTAACTCACTTGTTTTTTGTTGATGATGTATTTCTATTTTGTAATGGTTGTAGAAGGTACATACTAAAATTGAAAGAGATATTGAATATGTATGCTACGATTGTAGGTATGAAATTTAACATGTTAAAATCTTCAATTATTTTTAATAAGGTAGAGGAGGAGAAAATAAGAATTATTCTTCAAATCTTTCCTTTTAAAAGAGTATCCTTCCAAGAAGGTTTCAAGTACCTAGTATTTCAGTTGAAACCAAATGACTACATGAAAAGAGACCAACAATGATTGGTTGATAATGTTGAGTCTAGAACCAAACATTGGTGTAATAGATGGATCTCCTTGGAGATAGACTTACACTAGTTAAGTTTGTATTGGAGGCAATACTTGTTTATTATCAATCTATAGTTTTATACTTAAATAGGTGTTAGAGGTTAACAGACAGAAATGTTTCATTTTTTGTGGATAGGGATAGGAATAATGTATCCTTTTGTATGGGAGGAAAATTCATGAGGCCATTGGGGTATCTCAAGAAGCGTTGCATTCCATCAAACCACATAGGATGAAGCATATGGTTATGAATTATACTTCTATAATGCATACAATATATCTAACTGGTACTACTTGAGATTTATTTTTGTTCATATTGGTTTTTATGTCCAAATGGTGAACTGGTTAATGGGATGTATAACTCGTGTGTCCTTTGAAATACTCATTAATGGATCATAAACAATGTTTTTAGACCTTCAAGAGGATTAAGGAAGGGTGCCAAATGCCACCACTTATATTCTTTATTATTGCAGAAGGATTGAGTAGATTAATTTCAAAGGCCAAAGGAACAAGGTTGTTGGGAGGTATAGAGATAGGGATATCTTTTATCTTAAATCACTTGTTTTTTTTTATGATGTATTTATCTTTTGTAATGTTTGCAGAAGGGATGTACTAAAATTGAAAGAGATCTTGAATATGTATGCTACAGATATAGGTATGGAATTTAATATGTCAAACTCTTCAATTATTTTAATGTGGTAGAGGAGGAAAAAATAAGAATTATTATTCAAATATTTCCTTTTCAAAGAGTATCCTTCCAAGAAGGTTTCAAGTACTTAGGATTTTAGTTGAAACCAAATGACTACATCAAAAGAGACCAACAATGATTGATTGATAATATTGAGTCTAGAACCAATCATTAGTGTAATATATGGCTCTCCTTGGAGGCAGAATTACACTAGTTAAGTTTGTATTGGAGGCAATACTTGTTTATTATCAATCTATAGTTTTATACCAAAACAGGTGTTGGAGGTTATCAGAAAGAAATGTTTCATTTTTTTTGGATATGGATGAGGGAATCTAATGGGATCCTTTAATTAAACGGCATCCTTTGACCAAGCGCAAGGAGGTTGGAAGTTGAGAGTTTAAAAACATTCATTTATTTGGGAGGACAATTGTAGTGAAGGATGTGTGGAGGCTAATATCCAAAGACAATGTGTGGAGTCAAGAGGTGGTTCAGAAATATGTTTCTCCTCTCACATTAGAATAATAAATATTCAAATAATGTGTCCATAATGGGGAATTCTATTAAGTTATATTTTCCATTAGTTGGCAATTTATTAGTATGGAAAATTGGAAATGGTGAAAAAAAAAGTATCGAAGAAGATCCCTAGGTGGGAAGTGATGATGAGTATAAATTTCCAATGGAAATGATTACTGAGTTGTAGGACCTTGGAATCCATAAGATAGGTCATGCAATGTATCCTTAGTACACCTACACTATGGAAGAAAGGTGGAAAATATGAGAGAGCCTGTGGAATGAATATATTGACCAATTAGAAAAGAATCATGCAAGGATAAGAAAGGAAGACAGTATTATATCTTGGTCTTGTTAACCCTCCATCCTAGGGGTAACTAAGGATATCATGTATTGAGGCCCACAAGTAGTATACATGGATTTTTGATAGTCATATTGACCAACATAGCCCACATTTGGAAGATAGAGCCCCTCCTTACACCACCACTCATCACTAGCAGCAGAGCGACATCCACCACATTGGTTTGTCTCCTAGAGGAAGGTAGGTCTTGATTCAAGAGGTAACAAGTGCAGTCTCATGGTAAGTGTCACATTAATACTTGAAGCATTTGAGTATGTTACAAAGAGTCATTTCTTGATTATGGAACATTTTCTTGGAAATTATACCTTTTGCCTAATTTCACCTTGGTGGTTAAAATGATATCCTAGTAAATTGGTCACCCTCAAGAAAAGTTTTTATATTGGGGGTTCCTTGAATGGTTATCATACCATCCCTCACTCATACTTACCACACTTATTCCCATCCATACTTACCACATTTATTCCCCTTAATTTCCTCATCTTTTTGTTTTTCGAGTGCATTGACCCCAAGAAGGGATTGTACCTCATTTCATGGGAAGAAGGTTTTGAAGGCCCAGAGATGTTGTGGTAGACATATTACATAAATGCTCGCCCTAAAGTCTTGAGAGCCATGAAAAAATTATCTGAATGTGAAAGATACCAGATATATAAAATATGCAGAACAGAAATGAAATGCTAGAAATGACAGAATAACAGTAAAATATCCAGCATAATCTTCACAATACACAGAAATGATATATGAAATAGCAACAGAAATAACACTTTGAATCAGATAGAAATGTTCACAGACCTCTTCGAGGGGGCAACCTCCAATCGAGTAGCGCTCTGTTACAATAATATCCAAGCTAGGGTTCTCATACCCTCGACTCCTATTTATACTAAAAAGAAGCATCTAGAGGAAGATCCTTCTAGAAGCGGAAGCTTCTATTAGGTCTTCTTACATCCGCCTTAATCTATTTTATTGAAAGGTCTTATTAATATTGACCTTTTATTACATCTGAATACATTGATCTACCTATGTGCGGGTTAGGACCTTAACATGTCCGCCCCCTTAAAAACAGCCTTGTCCTCAAGGCTTGAGATGTGGAAACTGCTGCAGAATGGTAGTTGGTTCCCAAGTGGCATCTGCTGGAGTCATATCTTTCCACTATACGAGAACTTCCTTGATGGTTCTCTGACGCAGGTGACGCTCCCTCTAGTCCAAAATTGCTTTTGGTTGTAGCCAAATGGATCCTTCTTCAGCTAACTCTGGAAGGTTGGTTTGAAGTTGGCATTTAGTTCCAATCACCTTCTTCAAGCAGGAAACCTGAAAAACAGGATGTAGCTTCGACTGACTGGGCAGAGCTAACTGATATGCGACTTGTCCCACACGCTTTAGAATTGTGTAAGGGCCATAAAATTTGGGAGCTAGCTTCTGACACTACTCGGCCTTGAGGGAAGTTTGCTTATATGGTTGCAACCGCAGAAACACCTGATCCCCTTCTACAAATTGACGTTCCGAGCGACCTTGATATGCTTGCTGCTTCATTCTGTTATGGGCCATGACCAAGTTCTCTTTAAGGGTACGAAGGATATCCCCCCAAACGGTAAGTGTTTGGTAGACCGCCTGGACCTTCGAGGTACCCGGTAAGTATGAGAGAACTGATGGTGGCTTCTGTCCATACACTGCTTCAAAAGGAGTCATGCGAGTGGCTGTATGGTATGTAGTGTTGTACCACCATTCGGCGAGGGGTAACCATTGAGCCCACTGGTGTTGTTTTTCCGATGCAAAACAC
>JASDQU010010538.1:466518-515023 GCA_032191745.1 Picea mariana | reverse complement strand
CAACAGTATTACTCAGCCCAATATCTCAGGGCACTAACTAAGGAGGATAGACCGTACACTTAGCCGTACTACCCGACTACCCAGGTACTAGAGAGTATCTTCCCGAGTGTTGTTCTCGGTGACACTATAGCAGTCCGGCGGCCGATAGGTTTATCTACAGAGGGCTTCAAGAAATCTAGGCCAGTCCGTACACAGGTGATGTCTGATGCGCTACCACTCGAAGGGGTACCAACAGGGGTTACAAGGGTGGCCAACAAACGTGCGCTTAAGAACCACTTGTATTTCCTACATGTATGAATCCCTCAACCGCGGGTTTATGCACGTAATGACAGATCTCTGTGGCTTAAAGACGTCGGAATACGTCTCTACCCTGGAAAAAAAAATACCCACAATTTCTGCCAAGGAAAGTGCTCTGATACCACTTGCAAGATACCAGATATATAAAATATGCAGAATAGAAATGAAATGCTAGAAATGACAGAATAACAATAAAATATCCAGCATAATCTTCACAATACACAGAAATGATATACGAAATAGCAACAGAAATAGCACTTTGAATCAGATAGCAATGTTCACAGGCCTCTTCGAGGGGGAAACCTCCAATCGAGCAGCGCTCTGTTACAATAATATCCAAGCTAGGGTTCTCATACCCTCGACTCCTATTTATACTAAAAAGAAGCATCTAGAGGAAGATCCTTCTAGAAGTGGAAGCTTCTATTAGGTCTTCTTACATCCGCCTTATTCTATTTTATTGAAAGGTCTTATTAATATTGACCTTTATTACATCTGAATACATTGATCTACCTATGTGTGGGTTAGGACTTTAACAGAATGAATAAAGGACTTCTTAAAAAAAATGTCTCACTTGATGGGGGAATGCATTGCGGTGTTCTTTTATTTCCAGTGCATATAACACTCAATGTGTTATAACTTCAAGTGGCATTGTGGTGCTCGTTTTATTTCCATTTCACATAGAACTTAATGTTCGGACTTAATAAAAAGGTAAATAAAATTCTTGGAAAAGAGTTGCATTGAAAACAAAGGGAAACTCAAGGATGTAGCACACCCTCCACAAAGGCACCCATAAATGAGACAATATGAAACCTTGTGTTGATTAAGGTTGGTTGTCATTGATGTCAACCATTAAAGAAATCCCCGCAGCACAAAGGTTTGGGTAATGGACCCAATATTGTTTGATGTAAATATGACTCATTATTTTCTTGTCATGGTTGATAAGAAGTAAAGATGGATGAACTCCAAAGTGGTCCCCTTATGGTGAAATCCCTCACGAGAAGACACTTTGCAGAGTAAGAGAACCCATGATTAATTATGGAATAATGACATGAAGGACAGTGAATTTTTCAGAGAACCTATCCTAGATGGATAGTGCTTGTCATGCCATTTCCAGTGGTATGTGAAACATCACATAACTCCTCACGGTTAAAGAGTTATGGCCATGAAAAGTTGGAGACCCCAAGTTTAGGTAATGGACCCAAGTTTGTTTGATGGATAACGGTATGAGTTATGATATATTTTCAGATAATATTAATGGATAGTACATGTCATTCCATTTCTAGTGGTATGTGGAACATCACATAACTCCTCACGGTTTGAGAGTTATGGCCTTACGAAGTTGGAGGACCCTCATATGTCATCTAGAAGCCCCAAATGGTCAAAGTAGTCAAAGTGGTTTAAGAGATTTTAAAAGGTAAATAATAAAGTGAAGTAATGAGTGTATGATAATTCAAATTTAATACGAAATAAATTATTTCAATAATAAATTTAATGGAGAAATTAGAATTGGGTTAACCCTTAAATAAGGAAAGTGTGGCCAAGTGACCTAGAAGATTTTTTTAAGGAAGCTACTTGGAGAGTATAAATAAGAGGAAAGGCTCTCTCATTTTAATCACACTTGAGCATATTTAATATCTATATGTTTTTGAGGTAACCCAGGATATCTAAGCTGAAATTATAAGGGAAGGTGAAGAAAAGAAAGCTGAAATGCAAGGAAGGATAAATTCTTTTGATGGTGCTTTCTAAGGTATGTTGTTTACAGGTCATCTCACCATTTTCACTATAAATTTCTTTATATAATGATTTAGACCATGAATTTTCTAGTCCATTGATAAAACATATCCAAGTATCTGTGGTAAAAAATTTAGCTTGTGGGTCGTTGTATTTTGGAAGTTACACTCCATGGAAAATAGGGTTTGTGGCTAGTCCTGAAACTAGTCAAAAACAGGTGTTTTGGGTAAACACGTCATAAATTTTTCATAAAAGATCCAAATTCAGTGAGACCAAATGTTTTGGTCAGGTTACATTCTTTATTATGCTTTGTAATAGGTTCAAATCATTTCAAAAAATATTCTGTGCGGGGAACGCTCTACAAGGTTGCTCTCTAGAATAAGCCAGAATTCAGCAAGGTATGACATTTTTGCTATAAATCCTTTTTTGAGAGGTTCCAAGTAGTGACACTTGGAGGAATTTCATAAAACACATTGAAGAACATTGTATATTAGTTTCATATATTTATACATTACAGGTACAAAGTTATGATTACTTCAAGTTAGGGTTGTTGACTAATCCAAAACTAGGCATGTGAGACTAAAGAAAAGTTTGATGAAAATGCTAGTCTCTTGTTGTTAAAGTTAAGGAATTTTTGCAGGAATGTGATCATATACACTAGGTATATTACAGAGCTATAAATCAGATTTGGATGATAAAATTGATGAGGGATTTTGGTTGAGATACATGTTGAGTACATGGTTGAGACAAGTAGTTGATGAGTTGGCACATACATGAGGTGTATAGTTGATGATGTTGGTACATATTGATGAGTATTTGACACATGATTGGTACATACCTGGTACATGGTTGGATGCACTTATTTATGGTACAGGTTGATTACAAGTTGTTTGGTACAGGTTGGTGCATGGTTGATGCACTTGTTTATGGTACAATTTGATTACAGGTTGAGGTACAGGTTGATGCATGGTTGATGCATGGTACAGGTTTACAGTGGTATATCTCACAGTGATAGTGTGATAGTGGTTCCATCATTCTACTTCTACTTTAGGGTGGCAGGATGGGGCAAGGATAGGTGGTTGTAGCCGCCTTTAAGTTGTAGCTGGAGAACATAGGGGGTTGTATCCTCCTTCTAGTTGTATCCAGATAATTGGGGAGTTGGAGCTTCCCTCAAGTTGTAGCCTAAGAAAATAGGGGGTTGGAGCCTCCTTCCAGTTGCAACTGGAAAACAAAGGAAGTTGGTGCTTCCAATGAATGTAATTCTTCAAGACATATAAGAAAAAACATTATGTGGTTTTCTCTCGATTTGGGTTTCCATGTAAAACATTGGTGTACTGTGTATGAGTATGATTGTTCATTTGTTCATTGCTTATTTAATCTGCAGTTATTGGATGATAATGCTACATTGATATAACACTTGGATTATATGGTCAAAAATGATTAAATTTCTCTATTACTGATTCACCCTCCCTATCAGTAATCCAACAATTGGGATCAGAGAAGGTTCCTTCAGAAATCAATTTAACCACTGAAAGGTAGATCATGGAGAGTACCAACTCATATAAAAATGGAATACCACAGTTTGATGGACAGAAGTATGTTTTTTGGAGCATAAGGATGAGAACATATATACAGGCACAGGGATTTCAAGTTTGGCAATCAATTGTAGATGGATACATAGCACCAGCAGTTCCACCAACAAATGACAAAGCAGTAAAACTCGGTCAAAATAATTCCAAGGCCACAAATTCACTTTTCAATGGTCTCAGTGATACGGTATTCACCAAAGTTGCGCACTGTAAATCCGCTAAAGAGATTTGGGACAAGCTTCAAAATATTTATGAAGGAGATACAAAAGTTAAAGCAGCAAAGCTTCAAACTTACAGAGATCAGTTCAAACAACTAAAAATGAAGGAAGATGAAGATATGGCAGCCTACTTCTTACAAGTCGATGAAACAGTGAATGAAATCATATGATTGGGAGAAGAAATTGAAGAATCTATAATTGTTCAAAAGATACTAAGATCTCTTCCTATGAGATTCAACCCTAAGATATCAACACTAGAAGAAAGATCGGATCTGGACTCAATAAGCATGGATGAACTGCATGGAATCTTCACAGCATATGAAATGAGAACTGAGCAGGAAAATCCAGATGTAAAATAAGCAGCCTTCAAGGTATCCAAAATATCAAAGAAAAAAAAAAGGAACAAGAAGAATATAGCAACAACAATGACGCAGACAGCAACCTTTACATCAAGGTAAGTCAAGGTAATATTTTATTAATTGAAGTTTATGTTGATGATATTTTTTTTGGTAGTGATGATGACATGTTAAGCCAGAAATCTGCAAAAGACATGGAGAATGAATTTGAAATGTCATTACTTGGAGAACTATCCTTCTTTCTGGGACTTCAGATACATCAAAGCAACCAAGGAATTTTTATTTCTCAAACCAATTATATCATAGAAATGATAAAGAGGTTCAGAATGGAAGATTGCAAACCAGTTATCATTCCCATGCAAACCAGTTGTCAGTTGAGCAAAGATGATGATTCGAAGTCTACAGATCAAAGGCAATACAGGTCAATGATTGGCAGCCTACTATATGTGACAGCATCCAGACCAAATGTAATGCAAGCAGTTGGACAGGTGGCACAATTTCAATCATCACCAAAGGAATCACATGTATTAGTAGTAAAGAGGATTTTCAGATATCTCAAAGGAACAGAAGAGTTTGGATTATGGTATCCAAAAGGAAAATATCTATCACTTATTGCCTACACAGATGCAGATTGGGCAGGTTGTATTGATGACCGATGAAGCACCAGTGGAGCAGCGTTCTACTTAGGTGAGTGTTTTGTATCATGTCTAAGCAAGAAACAATCATCATTATCTCTATCTAAAGTCGAGGTAGAGTATATTGCAGCAGCAGCATGTTGTACACAGGTTCTTTGGATGAAACAAACTTTGACAAATATACAGGTTGAGTATGATGATCCCATTCCAATATATTGTGATAATACAAGTGCCATCAGTATCTCAAAAAACCCAGTGATGCACTCCAAGACAAAGCACATTCCAATCAAGTATCACTTTCTACGTGAACAGGTTGCAGGAAAGAACATCAGAGTTGAGTACGTGGGCACAAAAGAACAAGTGGTAGACATCTTTACAAAACCACTTCCACGGGAAGCCTTTGAATATCTTTGCCGAAGACTTGGAGTTATTTCTGCTCCAAAATCAATGCTTTTTGAATTATTTTTGAATGCTTATCTTATATGTCTTAGATGTACATGAGGAAGCACCATAAGAGGACAGTTCAGTCAGGGGGAGCAGCCCCGGATGGAAAGATACATTTGTCATTGATGACAAAGGGGGAGAGATTTATCAGATGTAGAGGACAGAGGCATGGTTCCAGGGGGAGCAGATTTATTAGATGCACAGGACAAAGGCAAATTTATCAGATATAGAGGATAGAGGCATGGTTCTAGGGGGGAGAATGAGTGATATGATTTCAGTATTGCATCAGAGTGTTTCCCCCAATGCCAAAGGGGGAGATTGTTGATTAAGGTTGGTTGTCATTGATGTCAAACCTTGAAGAAAGCCCTGTAGCACAAAGGTTTTGGTAATGGACCCAATATTTTTTTATGTAAAGATGACTCATTATTGTCTTGTCATGGTTGATAAGAAGTAAATATGGATGAACTCCAAAGTGGTCCCCTTATGGTGAAAGCCCTCACGGGAAGACGCTTTGCGGAGTAAGAGAACTCATGCTTAATTGTGGAATAATGAGATGAAGGACAATAAATTTGTTAGGTAAACTATCCTATATCTATAGTTCTTGTCATGCCATTTCTGGTGGTATGTGGAACGTCACATAAATCCTCACGGTTAGAGAGTTATGGCCATGAGAAGTTGGAGACCCTAGGTTTGGATAATGGACCCAAATTTATTTGATGGATAATGGTATGAGTTATGATATATTTTCAGATAATATTATTCTATATGGATAGTACATGTCATTCCATTTCTGGTGGTATGTGGAATGTCACATAACTCCTCACGGTTTGAGAGTTATGGACTTACGAAGTTGGAGGACCCTCATATGTCATCTAGAATCCCCAAAAGGTCAAAGTTGTGAAAGTGGTTTAAGAGATTTTAAATGGTAAATAATAAAGTGAAGTAATGAGTGTATTATAATTCAAAGTGAATACAAAATAAATTATTTCAATAATAAATTTAATGGAGAAATTAGAAGTGGGTTAACCCTAAAATAAGGAAAGTGGGGCCAAGTGACCTAGAAGATGTTTTTAAGGAAGCTACTTGGAGAGGATTCCTATTTTAATAACACTTGAGCATATTGAATATCTATATTTTTTTGAGGTAACCAAGGATATATAAGCCAAAATTCTGAGGGAAGGTGAAGAAAAGAAGGCCGAAATGCAAGGAAGGATAAATTCTTTTGATGGTGCTTTCTAAGGTATGTTATTTACAAGTCATCTCACCATTTTCGCTATAACCTTTTTTTCTATCATTATTCCAACCATGAAATTGCTATTCCATTGACAAAAAATATCCAAGTATCTGTGGTAAAAAATTCAGCTTGTGGGTCGTTGTATTTTGGGAGTTACACTCCGTGGAAAATAGGGTTTGTGGCCAGTCCTGAAACTAGTCAAAAATAGGTGTTTCAGGTAAAAGCATCATAACTTCTTCATAACAGATCCAAATTCAGTGAGACCAAATGTGTTGGTTAGGGAACAGTTTTTAGTATGTGTTTGAATAGTTTCAGATCATTTCAACAAATATTTTGTGTGGGGCACGCTCTACAAGGGCGCTCTCTAGAATAAGACAGAATTCAGCAATTTATGTCATTTTTTATATAAATCCTTTTCTGAGAGGTTCCAAGTAGTGAAACTTGGATGAATTGCATAGAACACACTGAAGAACATTGTGTATCAGTTTTATATCTTTATACATTACAAGTACAAATTTATGATTACTTCAAGTTATGGTTGTTGACTAATCCAAAACTAGGCATGTGAGACTAAAGAAAAGTTTGATGAAAATGTTAGTCTCTTGTTGTTAAAGTTAAGGAAGGTTTGCAAGAATGTGATCATATACACTAGCTATATTACAGAGCTACAAATCAGATTTGTATGATGAAATTGATGAGGGATTTTGGTTGAGATACATGTTGAGTACATGATTGAGACAAGTAGTTGATGAGTTGGCACATACATGAGGTGTATAGTTGATGATGTTGGTACATATTTACGAGTAGTTGACACATTATTGGTACATACTTGGTACATGGTTGGATGCACTTGTTTATGGTACAGGTTGATTACAGTTTATTTGGTATAGGTTGGTGCATGGTTGATGCACTTGTTTATGGTACAGGTTGATTACAGGTTGAGGTACAGGTTGATGCATGGTTGATGCATTGTACAGATTTATTGGTACAGGTTTGCAGTGGTATATCTCATAGTGATAGTGTGACAGTGGTTCCATCATTCTACTTCTACTTTAGGGTGGTAGGACGGGGCAAGGACAGGTGGTTGTATCCACCTTTCGGTTGTAGCCAGAGAACATAGGGGGTTGTAGCCTCCTTTTGGTTGTATCCATAGAATTGGGGAGTTGGAGTTTCCCTCAGGTTGTAGCCTGAGAAACTAGGGGGCTGGAGCCTCCTTCCAGTTGCAGATGGAAAACAAAGGAAGTTGGTGCTTCCAACGAATGTAATTCTTCAAGACATATAAGAAAAAGCATTATGTGTTTTTCTCCTGATTTGGGTTTCCACGTAAAACACTGGTGTACTGTGTATGTGTATGATTGTTCATTTGTTCATTGTTTATTTACTCTGCAATTATTGGATAATAATGCTATATTGATATAACACTTGGATTATATGGTCAAAAATTATTAAATTTCTCTATTACTGATTCACCCCCCCTCTCAGTAATCCAACACCTTGATATGTCAAGAACCCCATGCCCAAGAGTCCTTCTGCAATCCACCTCATACTCATTAAATAGTCTAGATAGGGTCTTCTTGGGAAACATTCCTTGACTTGGGGATTGGCATACCCAATAGGGCACCATGACACCCCTCCCATACCTAAATTTGGAAAATTTTATAAGGTCTGAGCATTTGTTTAATTTGAAAAGGGGGACTTAATGCACTTTTTTGGGTGGTTCTTGTATTAAATGTGGCTTACTTGGAATGATTTATATGACTTGTGGACCCTTGGAGGGCGTACCTGTTTGTATTTGTAGGACCTTACCTGGTGAAATCTTTTCATGAAGGAACTATGCCACTTGGACTTTCATAGGGGCTTGTAAGCCCACATGATGGATTCCATATCCCACATATGGGGCACCATTGATGATGAGTTTTGCACCTTGAGGATGGAGGACATTGTATTTGGAGGTACCTTAGCATCATTAGAGGATGAGATTCTACCCCTCTTCCACATGGAAGTAACCTTTGGATGGTTGGGACATCACCCACTAGCCCTTGATGTCATCTTGGAGGCTAGGGTTTGATGGATGATGGATTATGGAGGTGGTTTGACAAGTGGAGGCTCATGGCATGGGACATTAGCACACAAGAACATGACACATGGCCTTTGGAGGCCCAACATTCCATTCATTGAGGTTGTATGTCACACTTTCTATCCCTACATCACCCTCCTAGGGCATGACATCACCCTTTTTAGGGTTTTACTTTATGTAATTTTCATTTTTATAAACTGTAAATGCAAATGAATGGGGTCGACCCTCTTCTAATTTGTTGTTGGCATTTTTTAGTGAACAAATTGTTTTAGATGGACTCATATAAATAGAGGACCATCTCACTTTCATTTTTCATCAATCATCACTCACCATTTGTGAGAACAAGTCTAAAATTTTCTCCCTACTTGGATATATCTCTCTTCTACACTTATGTGACTTTCTTGGAGGATCGATTTGTGTATGCTTTTGCTGATTTTTGGACAAAATTTCTGCAATTAGGGTTTTATCTCATGTTATCCTAGTGAAGTAAGTGAAATTTCTGAAATTTAATCTTTGTGCTATCAATGTTCATGGTAATTTATCTTTTTCATTCTATATGTCTTGCTTGGTGAAACCCTAAGAGAGGAGCATAAGTGCTTCCTCCTCTCACAAGGTTAATTTTGTCCAAAATTTGTGAAGGAATCATTGCTAGGGTTAGACTCCTAAATCCTTAAGGTGCTAGAACTTTAGGATTTTATCCCTAGACATTTAATTTCTTAACTTAGTTGAAGTATTAAGAAGGGAGAAAAGGTTGCTAGAGCCCAAAAGTGTTTGCACTCTAGAAATCCTTCTCTTTAAGGATTAAACCCTAAGGACCTAATGTGCTAGCACCTTAGAGTTTAAGCCCTACCTCTTAGTCTTTGTTATCTCAATATTCAAGAATTATTGTGTAATGTTGTTATAAATACTCCATAGCCCTTAAAGGAACTAATCTACAACTCTCTTAGTCTAAACACTCTCTTTCGATTCTCTCAATATTTCTACTAATTTTTCTAACACTAACACTCACTAACTCACTAGTAAAATTGTTGTTGTTTCAAAAGTTTGTTATCGTCATCTTAATACACTCCAATTTGTTGCATACACTCTTGCAAAGGTGGTTTAACTTTCTCAGAATTTCTTTTAAGAAATTAGATAATGTTTTATGTGATGCATGCTTAATTTTCTTGGTCAATTGTTGAGATTATAAGCCATTTTTATTGTTGTTGTTACATATTCATATCGATGTTATCGGATTGATGTACTGCTAAAAAGTTTTACCAGCCATCACAATTTTCATTTTCAAGTCTATTCAAGGAATATCTATTGCATGTTTGATCTTAGAAATCATTACATATACATTGTAAATTGTTCTTATTCTAGGCAAGTAACTGGATTCAATCTTCTTCTACTACCTTGACATAGAAAAATATTTAGGTGATCAAGAAAAGGGGCGGTAGGCTTGGCTACTTTACTTGCTACTTTGTTCCCTTGAGGTAACCGGGGTGTTGGAATACTGAGAGGGGGGGTGAATCAGTATTACCCCTTATTAATAATTAACAGTTACTTTTTATATTTTATTGATCACCACAATAAATTAACAATGAATTGTATGCAAAATCAATTATATAAATATATTTAACATCAATTACAAGGTTTTATAAAGAATAGTGAAGGACACCAATCATCTTTAGAGCACCAACTCTAGGAGACATAGATCCCCTTATTCAGGGAACCAACCCTAGGAAGCACCAACTCCCTCATCTTTAGGGCACCAACCCTAGGAAGCACCAACTTCCTTGTATTTAGGGCACCAACCCTAGGAAGCTCCAACTCCCTTATCTTTTACAATTTTCTTAGTAAGGATATGAATCCTTCCATGCTCCTCCCTTCCACCCTCACTTCATAAGAACCAGTAGTTCTTCTTCTTGGACTCTGCTTCTATTTTGATCTTCTTATCTGGACTGTAGAGACACTTTCTTCTCACCACTCTTTCTCATTTATATACTCTTCCAACTGGTGTGAGATATGAAACATTGTGTCCCTTTGTTTGGACCATCTCACCTTTTCATTAACAATAATATCGTTTGTTTTTTCTTTATTCAAATATTATCGAGAAGCCTTTTCAATTTAATGAAAATGCTTTTCATTAATCGATCACATGTAAGGATCGATTTGATTTAACTTAATTTCATGTCTCTACAAATATTGCAGAAATCAAATTCTATAGAGGTATTTCCTTCAAACCATTTACATGTGACCATAGGCGCAGGACCACAGGCTTATTAATTTAAGCGATGCCTCTTCTTTCGCCCCTTGTTTCTTTATTCCATACGATTGCAGGTGGTGACTAGGCGCTAAGCCAAGCGAGTGCTTGATCACTTATCAAAATAAACGATCATGTTTTAATGCCATGATGAGATGGATTGTTCTCATTTACTTCAGAACTTCAGCGATTCGTGGCTCCTCAATTCTGGAGTAGAAATTCCTCCGGAGTGATTACATACCGAATAATTCATAAAGTGGTGGTGACCACTTGTTGTCGGTTAACACCTCCACTTACGTTATCCTTCCATTATGCTTGATCATCAGTTGAGAACACTCCTGATGTAGATCAATGGTTAGCATTGACTTCAGCCTTCGGCGCTTCGAGGGATTTATCCTTCAAAGTCCTTCAATCTTTTGGAGTTCATTTCGACGAAGTAGATCCGACAGTTGTATTTTATTTGCACGATGAATGGTTCTCATTCATTTCAGAACTTCGAGACTTCAGGTATTTGCTAGTGGTGAAAATCCTAAAGTACAAACTCCCAGAGTGACATAACTTTCTAACATCACTTGTTGACATGGAACTGACTAGTGGCTACCACATGTCACTTAGATTCATGACTTACGCATACTTGAAATTCTAACTACACTTTGACACTTGTCATCATCTGATTGCACCTCGTGTCCTTGCTGATGTAGTCTTGATAATGTGGATCTCCTCATGTGGCACATGTTCTTATCCTAGATCTAATGGTTTTCCTAACTCCCAAAATGTATCTCAGATCAACGGTTGAGAGTGACTTTGGAACTTCGGCCTTCGGGTGAACTCATATGTTTTGAATCCTTTTTCGCCGAAGTGGTCAGTGCCGAAGTTGACCATTATTCTGATCCAACAACCATCATGTATTGTCCAGATCTGATGGTCCTCATTCACTTCGGGACTTCGGGGCTTCTTCCTTCATCTTTGATTATCCTAAACTTCTACTTGCCTTGATCCGATGGTCGAGAATGCTCTTGGAGCAGATCAATGATCAGGGATGATTGCGGGGTCCTCAACTAGCACGATGTTTAAAACTATCATCGAGTTCTGCAATGGAAATTGCTCATTTAGTAGTGGAAATGATGCCAACCGTATATCTATTGTTGAGTGACCATCAACAGTCAGTGTGGATTGCAGAACCGTAACCTGCATGTGGTTTATCCCATCGCCCAAACTCCACAATTGAAGTTGTTTGATTGTTGGTGGATCAACCATAGTCGTCGATCTTTGAATCGATGAGATATGGCGGTCTACACTAATTGTGGGATTGGAAATAATGCATTGTTTAATTCTCCTTGCATGCTCTGCAATCAATCCCTACACTTGATCTGGCGCTTGTGTATCCAATGGTCATGAATTGATTTGATCGTTGACCAGTACCCCAATGGTCCTTCTCTTGTAATCCGGTGGTCTAGACTAATTGTGGGATTGGAATTAACATGTTGCTTAATTCTCCCTTCGTGCTTCGCAATCAATCCTTGCCCTTGATCTAGCGCTTGTGTATCCAATGATCATGACTTGATCTGATCGTGTTTCTGCAATGTGCTTTCTCTTCTAAGCTTCATGTGTGACATCTCTTCTGAGCTTCTGATCTTCAGTCGCTAACCCTCTTGAGCTCTTAATTTGTTCATCCTTCTGTACATGGATTTTCTTCTCTTTGTTCATACCAACTCATAATTATAACATAATGAAATCAATTTTTTACATCAATCAAAATACATAAATGACAATATGTCCAACAATATCCCCCTTTTTCATTAAGGGAAACACTCTAACTTCGTACACAAACTCCCCCATTGATGATGCTTTTCTCTATGAAGTTACTCTCCCCCTTTGACATCAATGGAAAAGGGTTGCTCCCCCTATGATTAATCTTTGTATGTCTGTATGTTGCTGACTAGAATCTGAACTCGAGTAACTCCCCTTGTCAACTCTATAGGATGCCATGTATACCACTATATACATCCTATTGTTTCTGTTGTGGATACTGTTGTCCTACTAGAACAATGAGCAACAAAAGCTTATACTTTTCAAACGACCTTTCGACCTGTCCATTGCTTCTCATCGATATCTAACCAGATGTATCCATCTTTATCTGAGAGACTTTATATTTTTCTTGCCACATGACTTATCTTGCTGATAGAATGTAATCTATTCAACTAGAATTGATCTAGTTATCCAACCAACTCAGGAACTCATCGACTAGCCAATATATCTTTCAGATTTTCTCTGTCACAACCATTGTCTCTAAAATTTCAGTTTCCAGTATTTTCATTTTCATACTTGTACTCAGTCTATCTTCATCATCACCTCAGTGTTGCTGAATATTCCACTCATTCCATTTCTTGCTCACATAGTAAATTCCATTTAGGGTTTGTCCACTTATAACCATTATGAGACCAATACATAACCTGCATTGTTCATGGGCAGATAAATACTTGCAATAAACTATGTCAGATCATGCATAGAGCTATATCATCAAACCATGATGCTTTCGATGATCCTATTCATTTTTATGTGCTTTAATGCTCATAGGAGCATCAACAGGAATGATTTTTACATCTTCCTTAATTTCTCCTTCCCTTCTTTGTTTTAATTTTTCTTTGAGAAGGAGTTTCAGTGGACCATTAAAACAAGATTGAAAATTTTATGAGATAATCATCACTCAATCCTTTTGGTTGTTCTACTATTGAAGATTCATCATCAACGTCACTATTATGTGCACCAGAAGCTTCTTATAATGGATAATATTCCTGTATGACATTATCAAGTTTTAGAGTTGTGTCAGATTTTTCTTTAGGAGTTTTCATGTCTTGAGTTTGATCTACTTTATATGCATAGCTTTGATTATTATATTCCTTATTAGAGGTTTTACCCACCAATCTCCTATTATTAACTTCATCAATTTCAGGAGCAATATTTTCATCATCTTTCTTATTTGTGCTTCAGATTTTTTTTCCATGTCTTCTTATTTTGTTTGTTAGGGTTTCCTATTTTTAGGGATTGCATTGGTAATCTACACTCTCTGCTTGTATGACCATAGTTGTTTCATTTTTTACATTCAATATTGAAGTTTTGCAAAGGAGTACATGAGTTGTAGTTTCTCTTCTCTGTATTGTACCTATTGTTCTCATATATTTGGACATTTATGTTATTGTATTGTCCATAAGCTTTGCAATTTACTTACTTATGTCCAAAATTATTGCAAGAGTAACAGTATCCAATAAATAAATATTTATTAGGGGGATTCCTTCTTGTAATTGTATTCTTCCTATCATTTTTTACTTTAGTAGGGAATGTTGATTTTTGTTTATGTGGAACAGTGTTCAATGGTATCATATTTTCCTTATTATCTTCTCTTCTTGAAGAGCCCTTTAGAGCGTCTGCATAACTAATTGGTCTTTTGGCAGATCCTTGTGATGTAGAAGTTGAGTCTTTGGATTATTCCAAACCAGTCTTGTTGTTTGGTGACCTTTGACTATTGAGAATTTCATCCAAGATATTTGAACTATTTCCAATGTTTGATCTCTTCTTTTCTTTCTCAAGTTCACTTTTTAACAGCTTAATTGCAGCTTCTAGTTTCTCACATGCTTGTTTTTTATCACTAAGTTGTTTTAAAATGATTTCTTCAGTTTTTTATCTTCCAAGAGATAGGACTTCAAATCATTGATAGTTTGTTCTAACTCCTTGAGGGTTTTGAAAACTTCCCTCTCTCTTTATTTAGTGGCTTCTTTAATCTCTAGGATATCTCTTCTTAGTACCCTGTTTTGTTTTTTAGTTTTTCCTAGTTCTTCAATTACACTAAGGATTTATTCTTTGAATTTCCCTTCTTTTTCATATTCTAAATGTTTATCATCTTGATTTTTCATTCCCATAAACAGAATCTCTGAATCTTCATCTTCACTCATGTATGAAGAGTTGATATATTCTTTAGAGTAGAAGTTTTTATTTTTCTTTCATTTTCATATTTTCAAACTGAGTTATATAGGTGGATAGTTTGGATTCCTTGACTTTGTCATCTCCTTCATATACAACCTCCAACTTGTCCCAGATTTCTTTGGATGATTTACAATGCATAACCTTCACACATATAGAATTATTCAACCCTCCTAGAATTCCATTAATTTCTCTTGATTTTTCATTACAGATTTTCTTTCCTGCAGCATCTTTGGGTGGAGCAGTTGGTGCAGTGTAACCATCTACAACAGATTTCCAGATATCAAAACCAAGAGCCAACAGAAAGTTTTCCATTCTTATTTTCCATAGAGCATAGCCTCCTCCATTGAATAATGGTGCTTTGTTGTTAGACATTCCCTCTTGTTGATCCATCTTCAGGATCTACCTTCAAGTTGTTAGACTATACTGAAGGCACCCACTCTAATACCAATTGTTGGAATACTGAGAGGGGGGTGAATCAATATTACCTCTTCTTAAAAATTAACAGTTAATTTTTATATTTTATTGATCACCACAATAAATCAAAAATGAATTGTATGAAAAATCAATTATATAAATATATTTAACATCAATTACAAGGTTTTATAGAGAATAGTGAAGGACACCAATCCTATTTAGAGCACCAACTCTAGGAGACACAGATCCCCTTCTTCAGAGCACCAACCCTAGGAAGCACCAAATCCCTCGTATTTAGGGCACCAACCCTAGGAAGCACCAACTCCCTTGTATTTAGGGCACCAACACTAGGAAGCTCCAACTCCCTTATCTTTTACAATTTTCTTAGTAAGGATATGAATCCTTCCATGATCCTCCCTTCCACCCTCACTTTATAAGAACTAGTAGTTCTTCTTCTTAGACTCAGCTTCTATTTTTATCTTCTTATCTGGACTACAGAGACACTTTCTTCTCACCACTCTTTCACGTTTATATACTCTTCCAAATGGTGTGAGATATGAAACATTGTGTCCCTTTGCTTGGACCATCTCACATATTCATTAACAATAATCTCTTCTTTTTTTTTATATACAAATATTATCGAGAAGCCTTTTCAATTTAATGAAAATTATTTTCATTAATCGATCACAGGTATGGATCGATTTCATTTAACTTAATTTCATGTCTCTGGAAATATTGCAGAAATCAAATTCTATAGAGAGTCTTCCTTCAAACCATTTACATATGACCATAGGTGCAGGACCACAGGCTTATTAATTTAAGCATTGCCTCTTCTTTCTCCCTTTTTTTCTTTATTCCATATGACCGCAGGTGGTGACCAGGCGCTAATCCAAGCAAGTGCTTGATCACTTATCAAAATCAACGATCACGTTTTAATGTCATGATCAGATGGATGGTTCTCATTTACTTTGGAACTTTGGCTATTCATGGCTCCTGAATTCTGGAGTAGCAATTTCTCTAGAGTGATTACCTACCGAATAAGTAATAAAGCAGTGGTGACCGCTTGCTATCAGTTAACACCTCCACTTACATTATCCTTTCACTATGCTTGATCATCGGTTGAGAATGCTCCCAAAGTAGATCAACAGTTAGCATTGACTTCGGCCTTCGTCACTTCGGGTGATTTCTCTTTCACAGTCCTTCAATATTCTAGAGTTCATTTCAATGAAGCAGATCAGACGATTGTATTTTATTTGCACGATGAACGGTTCTCATTCATTTCGAAACTTCAAGACTTCGGGTATTTTCTAGTGGTAAAACTCTTGAAGTACAAACTCCCGGAGTGACGTAACTTGCTGACGTCACTTGTTGATGTGGCACTGACTGAGTGGTTGCAACATGTCACTTATATTCGTGACTTACGCATACCTGAAATGCCAACTGCACTTTGACACTTGTCATCATCTAATTATGTCACGTGTCCTTGATGACATGGATCTCCTCATGTTGGACATGTTCTTATCCTGGATCTAATGGTTGTCCTAACTTCCTAAATGTATCTGAGATCGATGGCTGAGAGTGACTTCATAACTTCGGCCTTCGGGTGGACTCATATGTTTTGAATCCTTTTTCACCGAAGTGGTCAGCGTCGAAGTTGAACATTATTCTGATCTAATGACCATCATGTATTTTCTAGATACAATGGTCCTCATTCACTTTGGGACTTAGGAGCTCTGGCCTTCATATTTTCTTATCCTATCCTTCTACTTGCCTTGATCCAACGGTCAGGAATGATCTCGGAGTAGATCAACAATCAAGGATGATTCTGGGGTCCTCAACTAGTACGACGTTTAAAACTATCGTCGAGTTCTACAATGGAAACTGCTCATTTGGTAGTGGAACTGATGCCAACCGTATATCTATTGGCGGGTGACCATCGACGGTCAGTTTCAATTGTAGAACTGTGACTTGCACGTGGTTTATCCCATCTCCCAACTCCGCAATTGAAGTTGTGCGATTGTTGGTGGATCAACCACAATCGTCAATCTTTCAATCGATGAGATCTAACGGTCTAGACTAATTGCGGGATTGGAAATAACGCATTGTTTAATTATCCATTTGTGCTCCGCAAACAATCCATGCCCTTGATCTGGTGCTTTCATATCCAACGGTCATGACTTGATCTAATCATTGACTAGTCTTCCAACGATCCTTCTCTTATAATCTAACGGTCTAGACTAATTGTGGGATTGGAATTAACACATTCTTTAATTCTCCCTTCGCACTCCACAATCAATCCATGCCCTTGATCTGGAACTTGCGTATCCAATGGTCACAACTTTATCTGATCATGTTTTTATTGGATTACTGAGAGGGGGGGTGAATCAGTAATAGAGCAATTTAATCCCTTTTAACCATATAATCCAAGTGTTGTATCAATGAAGCATTATCATCCAATAACTGCAGAGTAAATAAGAAATGAACAAATGAACAATCATACCCATACACGGTACATCAGTGTTTTACGTGGAAACCCAAATCAGGAGAAAACCACGGAATGTTTTTTCTTATATGTCTTGAAGAATTACATTCATTGGAAGCACCAACTTCCTTTGTTTTCCAGCTGCAACTGGAAGGAGGCTCCAACCCCCTAGTTTCTCAGGATACAACCTGAGGGAAGATCCAACTCCCCAATTCTCTGGCTATAACCAGAAGGAGGCTACAACCCCCAATTTTCTCCGGCTACAACCGGAAGGTGGCTACAACCACTTGTCCTCGCCTCGTCCTGCCACCCTGAAGTGGAAGTAGAATGATGGAACCACTGTCACACTATCACTGTGAGATATACCATTCTAAACTTGTACCAATAAATATGAATCATGCATCAACCATGCATCAACCTGTACCTCAACCTGTAATCAACCTGTACCATAAACAAGTGCATTAACCATGCACCAACCTATAATCAACCTGTACCAAAAACAAGTGCATCAACCATGCACTAACCTGTAATCAACTTGTACCAAAAACAAGTGCATCCAACCATGTACCAAGTATCTACCAATCATGTGTCAACTACTCATCAACTATGACTCATCAATATGTACCAACATCATCAACTATACACCTCATGTATGTGCGCCAATTCATCAACTACTTGTCTCAACCATGTACTCAACATGTACCACAACCAAAATCCCTCATCAATTTCATCATCCAAATCTGATTTGTAGCTCTATAATATACCTAGTGTATATNCATCAATATGTACCAACATCATCAACTATACACCTCATGTATGTGCGCCAATTCATCAACTACTTGTCTCAACCATGTACTCAACATGTGCCACAACCAAAATCCCTCATCAATTTCATCATCCAAATCTGATTTGTAGCTCTATAATATACCTAGTGTATATGATCACATTCCTGCAAACCTTCCTTAACTTTAAAAACAAGAGACTATCATTTTCATCAAATTTTTCTTTAGTCTTACATGCCTAGTTTTGGATTAGTCAACAACCCTAACTTGAAGTAATCATAACTTTGAACCTGTAATGTATAAATATATGAAACTGATATACAATTTTATTCAATTTGTTTTATGAAATTCCTCCAAGTGTCACTACTTGGAACCTCTCAGAAAATGAGTTATAGCAAAAATGGCATACTTTGTTGAATTCTGGCTTATTCTAGAGAGCGACCTTGTAGAGCGTGCCCTGCACAAACTATTTGATGAAATGATCTAAAACTATTACAAAGCATACTATAGACTATACCATAATGAATAAATTTGTTCTCACTTAATGTGGATCTGTTATGAAGACGTTATGACATTTTTACCCGAAACACCTGATTTTGACTAGTTTCAGGACTGGCCACAAACCCTATTTTCCACGGAGTGTAACTCCAAAAATACAATGACCCACAAGCTGATTTTGTAACCACAAATACTTGGATATGTTTTCTCACTTGAATAGAAATTTCAGGATCTGAATCATTATATAAAAAAAGTTATAGCACAAATGGTGAGATGACATGTAAATAGCATACCTTAGAAAGCACCATCAAAAGAATTTATCCTTCCTTGCATTTCGGCCTTCTTTTCTTCACTTTCCTCAGAATTTGAGCTTAGATATAATTTGGTTACCTCACAAACCTATAGATATTCAATATTCTCAAGTGTGATTCAAATGAGAGAGCCTTACCTCTTATTTATACTCTCCAAGTAGCTTCCTTAAAAACATCTTCTAGGTCACTTGACCCACTTTCCTTATTTTAGGGTTGTGTCCACTTCTAATTTCTCCATTAAATTTATTATTGAAATTATTTTTTTTGTATTCACTTTGAATTATAATACACTCATCACTTCACTTTATTATTTACCTTTTAAAATCTCTTAAACCACTTTGACTACTTTGACCTTTTGGGGTTTCTAGATGACATATGAGGGTCTTCCAACTTCGTAAGGCCATAACTCTCAAACCGTGAGGAGTTATGTGACGTTCTACATACCACCAGAAATGGAATGACATGTACTATCCATATAGAATAGTATTATCTAAAAATATATCATAACTCATACTGTTACCCATCAAACAAACTTGGGTCCATTACCCAAACCTGGGGTCTCCAACTTCTCATGGCCATAACTCTCTAACCGTGAGGAATTATGTGATGTTCCACATACCACCGAAAATGACATGAAAAGCACTATCATATAGGATATTTTTCCTGACAAATTCACTTTCCTTCATCTCATTATTCCACAATTAAGCATGGGTTCTCTTACTCCACAAAGCGTCTTCTCATGAGGGCTTTCACCATAAGGGGACCACTTTGGAGTTCATCCATATTTACTTCTTATCAACCATGACAAAACAATAATGAGTCATATTTACATCAAACAATATTGGGTCCATTACCCAAACCTTTGTGCTACGGGGCTTTCTTCAAGGGTTGACATCAATGACAACCAACCTTAATCAACAGTTTTTGCAATGTGTTTTCCCTTCTGAGCTTCATGTGCATCATATCTTCTGAGATTTTGATCTTCAGTCACTAACCTTCATGAGCTCTTAATTTTTTAGTCCTTTTGTACATGGATTGTATTATCTTTGTTCATACCAACTCATAGTTATAATGTAATGAAATCAGTTGTTGAAATCAATGACAATACATAAATGAGAATATGTCCTACAATATCCCCCTTTGTCATTGAGGGAAAAACTCTAACTTCATACACAAACTCCCCCTGTGATGATGCTTTTCTCTATAAATGAGAATATGTCCTACAATCTCCCCCTTTGACATCAATGGAAAAATTTTTCTCTCCCTATGATTAATCTTTGTTTGTTTTCATGTTGATGACTAGAATCTAAACTTGGGTAACTCCGCCTGTCAACTCTACAGGATGCCATGTATACCACTACATACATCCTAATGTTTTTCTCTACGGATATTGTTGTCCTACTGGAACACTGAGCAACTGAAGCTTATACTTTTCAAATGACCTTTCAACCTATCCATTGCTTCTCATCGATATCTAACCATATGTATCCATCTTTATCCGAGAGACTTTATATTTTTTTTGCCACATGACTTATCTTGTTGATAGAATGTAATCTATTCAACTAGAATGGATATAGTTATCCAACCAACTTAGGCACACATTGAACAGCCAATATATCTTTCAGTTTTTCTCTGTCACAACCACTGTCTATGAAATTTCAATTTCCAGACTTTTCGTTTTCAGAATTGTACTCAGTCTATCTTCATCATCACCTCACTGCTACATAATTTTCCATTCATTCCATTTCTTGCTCACATATTAACTTCCATTTAGGGTTTGTCCACTTATAACCATTATGAGACCAATACATAACCTGCATTGTTCCTGGGAAGATAAAGACCTGCATTAAACTATGTCAAATCCTGCATAGAGTTATATCATCAAACCATGATTCTTTCAATGATCCTATTCATTTTTATGTACTTTAATGCTCATAAGAGCATCAATGGGAATGATTTTTAAGTCTTCATTAATTTATCCTTCCCTTATTTGTTTTTAATTTTCTTTGATAAGGAGTTTCAGTGGACCATTAAAATAGGATTGAAAAAATTATGATATAATCATCACTCAATTCTTCTGGTTTTTCTATTGTTGAAGATGCATCATCAACGTCACTATTATGTGCACCAGAAGCTTCTTTATCCTTGTTTTGAGAATATTCCTCTATTAATTTTCATTTGTTGGGTAATGGATAATCTTCTTGTATGACATTATCAAGTTTTGGAGTTGTGTCAGATTTTTCTTTAGGAGTTTTCATGTCTTGAGTTTGATCTAATTTATATGCATAGCTTTTATTATTATATTCCTTATTAGAAGTTTTACCCTTCGATCTCCTATTATTAACTTCATCAATTTCAGGAGCAATATTTTCATCATCTTTTTTGTTTGGTACTTCAGATTTTCTTTTCCATGTCTTCTTATTTTGTTTGTTAGGGTTTCCTATTTTTAGGGATTGCATTGGTAATCTACATTCTCTGGTTTTATGACCATAGTTTTTGCATTTTTTACATCCAATATTGAAGTTTTACAAAGGAGTAAATGAGTTGTAGTTTCTCTTCTCTGTATTGTACCTATTGTTCTTATATCTTTGGACATTTTTGTTATTGTATTGTCCAAAAGCTTTGCAGTGTACTGCCTTCTGTCCAAAATTATTGCAAGAGTAATAGTATCCAATAAATAGATATTTATTAGGGGGATTCCTTCTGGTGATTGCATTCTTCCTGTCTTTTTTTACTTTAGTAGGGAATGTTGATTTATGTTTATGTGGAACAGTGTTCAATGGTATCATATTTGCCTTACTATCTTCTCTTCTTGAGGAGCCCTTTAGAGCATCTGCATAACTAATTGGTCTTTTGGTAGATCCTTATGATGTAGAAGTTGAGTCTTGGGTGTATCCCAAACCAGTCTTGTTGTTTCCTTTGACTACTAATAATTTCATCCAATATATTTGAACTATTTCCAAAGTTTGATCTCTTCTTTTCTTTCTCAAGTTCACTTTTTAGCAACTTAATCCTAGCTTCTAGTTTCTCACATGCTTGTTTTTTATGACCAAGTTGTTTTAAAATGATTTCTTCAGTTTTATTAGCTTCCAGGAGCTGGGACTTCAAATCATTGATGGTTTGTTCTAACTCCTTGAGGGTTTTGGAAACTTCCCTCTCTCTTGATTTATTATCTTATTTAATCTCTAGAAGCTATCTTTTTATTACCCTGTTTTGTTTTTTAATTTTTCCTAGTTCTTCAATTACACTAAGGATTTCTTCTTTGAAGTTCCCTTATTTTTCATCTTTTGAATGTTTATCATCTTGAGTTTTCATTCTCATAAACAAAAGCTCTGAATCTTCATCTTTACCCATGTATGAAGAGTTGATAGCTTCTTTAGAGTAGAAGTTTTTATTTTTCTTTCATTTTTAGATTTTCAAACGGAGTTATATAGGTCTGTAGTTTCGCTTCCTTGACTTTGTCATCTCATTCATATACAACCTCCAACTTGTCCTAGATTTCTTTGGCTGATTTACAATGCATAACCTTAACACATATAGAATTAGTCAACCCTCCTAGAATTCCATTAACTTCTCTTGAGTTGCCATTACATATATTCTTTCCTGCAATGTCTTTGGGTGGAGCAATTGGTGCAGTGTAACAATCTACAACAGATTGCCAGATATCAAAACCAAGAGCTAACAAGAAGTTTTTCATTCTTATTTTCCATAGAACATAGCCTCCTCCATTGAATAATGGTTCTTTGTTGTTAGAAATTTCCTCTTGTTGATCCATCTTCAGGATCTACCTTCCATTTGTTGGACTGTGTTGAAGGCACCTGTTCTGATACCAATTGTTGGAATACTGAGAGAGGGGGGTGAATCAGTATTACCCCTTCTTAACAATTAATAGTTATTTTCTATATTTTATTGATCACCACAATAAATCAACAATGAATTGTATGCAAAATCAATTATATAAATATATTTAACATCAGTTACAAGGTTTTGTAAAGAATAGTGAAGGACACCAATCCTATTTAGAGCACCAACTCTAGGAGACACAGATCCCCTTTTTCAGGGCACCAACCCCAGGAAGCACCAACTCCCTCGTCTTTAGGGTGCCAACCCTAGGAAGCACCAACTCCCTTGTATTTAGGGAACCAACCCTAGGAAGCTCCAACTCCCGTATCTTTTACAATTTTCTTAGTAAGGATATGAATCCTTCCATGCTCCTCCCTTCCACCCTCACTTCATAAGAACTAGCGATTCTTCTTCTTGGACTATGCTTCTGTTTTGATCTTCTTATCTAGACTGCATAGACACTTTATTCTCACCACTCTTTCTCGTTTATATACTCTTCCAACTGGTGTGAGCTACGAAACATTGTGTCCATTTGTTTGGACCATCTCACCTCTTCATTTACAATAATCTCATTTGTTTTTCTTTATTCAAATATTATCGAGAAGCCTTTTCAATTTAATGAAAATGCTTTTCATTAATCAATCATAGGTATGGATCGATTTCATTTAAATTAATTTCATGTCTCTACAAATATTGCAAAAATCAAATTTTATAGAGGCACTTCCTTCAAACCATTTACATATGACCATAGGTGCAGAACCACGGGCTTATTAATTTAAGTGTTGCCTCTTCTTTCTCCCTTTGTTTCTTTATTCCATACGACCGCAGGTCATGACCAAGCACTAATCCAAGTGAGTGCTTGATCACTTATCAAAATCAATGATCATGTTTTAATGTCACGATCAGATAGACGATTCTCATTTGCTTCGAAACTTCGGCTATTAGTGGCTCCTGAATTCTGGAGTAGCAATTCCTCTGGGGTGATTACCTATCGAATAAGTCATAAAGCGATGGTGACCTCTTGCTGTCAGTTAACACCTCCACTTACGCTATCCTTCCACTACGCTTGATCATCGATTGAGAACACTCTCGAAGTAGATCAACAGTTAGCGTTGACTTAGGCCTTCAATGCTTCGGGTGATTTATCCTTCACAGCCCTTCAATCTTTCGGAGTTCATTTCACCGAAGTAGATCAGACAGTTGTATTTTATTTTCATGATGAACAGTTCTGGTTCATTTCATAACTTTGGGACTTTAGGTATTTGTTAGTGGTGAAACTCCCGAAGTACAAACTCTCAGAGTGACTTAACTTGATGACATTACTTGTTTATGTGGCACTGACTGAGTGGCTACCACATGTCACTTAGATTCGTGACTTACGCATACCTGAAATGCGCCACGTGTCCTTGATGACATAGTCTTGCTGACATGGATCTCCTCATGTGGGACATGTTCTTCTCCTGGATGTAACAATTGTCCTAACTCCCCAAATGTATCGCAGATCGACAGTTAAGAGTGACTTCGGAACTTCGGCCTTTGGGTGAACTCATATGTTCTGAATCTTTTTTCGTCGAAGTGATCAGCGCCGAAGTTGAACACTATTCTAATCCAACGACCATCATGTATTATCCAGATCCGATGATCCTCATTCACTTTGCGACTTCGAGGCTCTGGACTTCATCTTTTCTTATCTTATCCTTCTACTTGCCTTGAATTGACAGTCAGGAATGCTCTCAGAACAGATCAACGATCAGGGATGATTGTGGGTCTTCAACTAGATCGACGTTTAAAACTATCGTCGAGTTTTGTAATGGAAACTACTTGTTTGGTAGTGGAACTGATGACAATCGTAGATCTATTGGCAGGTAACAATCGATGGTTGGTGTGGATTGTGGAACAGTAACTTGCATGTGGTTTATCATGTCGCGAAAACTCCGCAATTGAAGTTGTGTGATTGTTGGTGCTTCAACCATAGTCGTTGATCTTTGAATCAATGATATCTTATGGTCTAGACTAATTGTGGGATTGGAAATAACGTGTTGTTTAATTCTCCCTTCGCGCTCCACAATCAATCCATGCCCTTGATCTGGCGCTTGCATATCCAACAGTCATGACTTGATCTGATCATTGACCAGTCCTCCAACATTCCTTCTCTTGTAATCTGATGGTCTAAACTAATTGTGGGATTGGAATTAACACGTTGTTTAATTCTCCCTTCGTGCTCCACAATCAATCCATGCCCTTGATCTGGTTCTTGTGTATTCAACAGTCACGACTTGATCTAATCTTGTTTATACAATTCACTTTCCCTTCTGAGCTTCATGTGCATCATCTCTTCTAAGTTTTTGATCTTCAGTCGCTAACCCTCCTGAGCTCTTAATTTGTTAGTCCTTTTGTACATGGATTTTTTTCTCTTTGTTCATTCCAACTCATCATTATAACTTAATGACATTGGTTTTTGACATCAATGACAATATGTCCAACATGGGGAAGCCTCCTTTGTTGTGGACCTCTTCCATCACTAAAACGTGGGAAGTTCTTACTAAGGTGACAATGGTAGGATCTTTTGTAGTTATGTGAGATTTTGGGAACTTGTGTTGGGGCTTTGAAAAACTACAAATCCTGCGATAACGGGTCTAAAATTCCATTGTTGGGGGTCTACACTCCAATATTAGGCTACAAAGCATTGGTTGAGAAAGAGGTTCGAGTAGAGTGTTGGTGGTGGAGGCTCTTATGGAGTTTAAAGGCACCTTTGAATTCAAAATTTTATATGTGGATTACCTCAGGGGATAAGGTTCTTACATGGGAGGCACTTCAAAGATGAAATCTACAAGGACCTAGAAGATGTATATTACATAGGCAACCAGTGGAAATGATAGACAATTTATTCAATAGTTGTTTAAATGCAAAAGTTGTTTGGGAAAAACTAGATTTGGTGAATGGGTGTAAGGGAGGATGGAATGGTAAAACTATATGGGAATGCCTCAAAAACTCAATGAAATATAAAGAGCTTAAAGAATAAAATCCCCTCCCACTAGTGGCCTCTTGGGCCATTTGGCTTGCACACAACTTAGGTATTTTTCAAGATAAAGATGTGCCTTCCTTTGATGTGCTTCACATATTAGTCGTCATCCTTTCCAATATCAAGGTCCTTGTAAAGAGATTCAAACAAAGAATATTAGAGTGCCCTCTAATAGACAAAAGAGAGGCCTAGGGATATTTCGATGGAGCTAGCCAAGGGAACTTAGAGGTAAACGGAGCAAGTGGGGTGTTTTTTATGTTTGAATCTGAATATTTTCACTTTAAATCAAGGTTAGGGAAAGGGTCAAATAATAGGGTTGAAGTGTTAGCACTAAAATTGTTAATGAAGCTAGATTTGGACAAAGGAAATACAGACCTTCAAATATTTGGTGATTCTTCGGTAGTTATTAACTAGATGATTGGTAGGTTTAGGATGGATATATTTTTCCTCCTCCCAATATTAAATCAGTTGAAATAGGTGGAATCGTCATTTTTTAATGTGTCCTCTCCATGTATATAGAGAATTAAATGTAACAATGGCGGATTTTTTTATCCAAAGTAGGTTTGAGTTTGGAATTCAATGTAGCTTGTGGTAGTCATATGTCAGGCCATCCTTGGGAAGTCAACCTAATATGAATTCATTCAAAGGGGGGTGACTTTGGTCATGAAGTTGTTTCATTTTCTTATTTGTTGGAAAAGGAAAGTTAGTCTTTCATAAGGCAATGGGAAGTTCTAGTTCAACAATGCTAACTATAGTTTTAGCTCTTGGGTTATATTTTATAATGACTTGTCTATACAAATGTTTTTGTTTTTCTATTAAGAAAATTATTTAATCCTTGTTTCTTGGAAAGGAAAACAGCATGGATATGCATTATGCCTTATAAGCAATTTGGTATTTTATTTTCAAAAAACAAATAGGAGGGAAGCTCTTGGAAGTAAACTTTTTAAGCGTTGCTTTAGAAGGAAGAAATGAAGTTTTTGTATGGTCCTACTAGGCCTTGGGCAGGGGATTTTTTTAAGATTCAAATATTATACCTAAGTATTGTATTTGAGAGAATATTTTGGTTCAAAAAAATCATACATATAGATATGTAGGTGAATATTCCATTGAAATCATATAATTTACTATTGAAACTTGTAAATTTTGGTGAATATTACCAATATGAGCATATTTTCTGTAAAAAAGTAGAGCAAATTTTTAAAGTGAAAATGACCAACTAGAAAAAAAAATTGAAAAAAAGCCAAAAAATAGCCAATCAACAAAAATTCACCACCAAAAAAATACCTTGGCCCTAGGGAAAATGTTTGTTTGGTTATCTTTGAAAGTTGAAAGATGCATATACAAAATGTACACTTTTATACATAATAAAAATTATGATTTTTTTCTAAGGGAGAAAAAAAAAAAAAAAACAAACAAAAAAACTCAATATCCTAATAAGAGGAATGAAGTTGCTCAATTGACCCTAGAAGAAGAACTCGAATAACATGCTCAATTGACCCCGGAGGAGGGAGATAGAGAAAACTTTAGCTTCTAAACCAAAGGGAGAGGAGAGGGATTGAATTGACCATCTATAGGAAGGAGACTGAGGAACATGCTCAATTGGACCCGGAGGAGGGTGATCGAGCAAATTTTAATCACATGACCAAAGGGAGAGGAATGGGCTTGATTTACCATCTATAGGAAGGAGATTGAGGAATGGGATATATATATATATACGAAACAATTTCTTGAAAAAATTTAAATTGAGTATGGGAAAGTTCAAAATAAAATACATTTTATAAATGTTAAATTTATACACATGTTTCCATCATCAAGTTAAAAGAAAATTAATTTAACACAAACAAATTATAAGACTTAGGTGATTAAAATTAGTATAAATATTTAGTCCAAGGGGTTAGTTCAATAGGTTGTTTCCAATGTTGTTGGCCATTTGTCTAGTTCCATGTTGGAAATTGCCTAGTGTTGATTAAGGTTGGTTGTCATTGATGTCAACCCTTGAAGGAAGCCTCATAGCACAAAGGTTGGGTAATGGACCCAATATTTTTTGATGTAAAGATGACTCATTATTGTCTTTTCATGGTTGATAATAAGTAGAAATGGATGAACTCCAAAGTGGTCCCCTTATGGTGAAAGCCCTCACGGGAAGACGCTTTACGGATTGAGTTATCCTAAAAGTATAGTTAGAGAACCCATGCTTATTTGTGGAATAATGAGATGAACACCAGTGAATTTTTCATTTAAAATATCCTAGATGGATAGTTCTTGTCATTCCATTCCCGGTGGTATGTGTAACGTCACATAACTCCTCACGGTTAGAGAGTTATGGCCATGAGAAGTTGGAGAACCCAAGTTTGGGTAATAGACCCAAGTTTGTTTGATGGATAATGGTATGAGTTTTGATATATTTTAAAGTAATATTATTCTATATGGATAGTACATGTCATTCCATTTCTGGTGGTATGTGGAACGTCACATAATTCCTCATGGTTTGAGAGTTATGGCCTTACGAAGTTGGAGGACCCTCATATGTCATCTAGAAGCCCCAAAAGGTCAAAGTAGTCAAAGTGGTTTAAGAGATTTTAAAAGGTAAATAATAAAGTGAAGTGGTGACTGTACTATAATTCAAAATGAATACAAAATAAATTAATTCAATAATAAATTTAATGGAGAAATTAGAAGTGGGTTAACCCTAAAATACGGAAAGTGGGCAAAGTGACCTAAAAGATGTTTTTAAGGAAGCTACTTGGAGAGTATAAATAAGAGGCAAGGCTCTCTCATTTAAGACACACTTGAGCATATTTAATACCTATAGGTGTCTGAGGTAACCAAATAATATCTAAGATTAATTTCTGAGGAAATTGAAAAAAAGAAGGCCGGAATTCAAGGAACGATAATTATTTTGATGATACTTTCTAAGGTATGTTTTTTTCAGGTCATCTCACCATTTTCGCAATAAATTTTTTTCTATAATGAATCAGACCGTGAAATTTGTCTTCCATTGAGTAAAAATATCCAAGTATATTTGGTAGACAATTCAGCTTGTGGTTTATTGTATTTTTGGAGTTACACTCTGTGGAAAATAGGGTTTGTGGCTAGTCCTGAAACTAGTCAAAACTAGGTGTTTCGGGTAAAAACGTCATAACTTCTTCATAACAGATCCAAATTCAGTAAGAAAAAATGTGTTGGTTATAGTACATCCTGTAGTATTATGTCTAATAGTTTCATATCCATTCAAAAAATATTCTGTGTGGGGCACTCTCTACAAGTTCGCTCTCTAGAATAAGCTAGAATTCAGCAAGGTGTGCCATTTTTGCCATAAATCCTTTTCTGAGAGGTTCCAAGTAGTGACACCTGGAGGAATTGCATAAAACAAACTGACTAACATTTTTTATCAGTTTCAAATCTTTATTCATTACAGGTACAAAGTTATGATTATTTCAAGTTAGGGTTGTTGACTAATCCAAAACTAGTCTTGTGAGACTAAAGAAATGTTTGATGAAAATGCTAGTCTCTTGTTGTTAAATTTAAGGAAGATTTGCAGGTAGGTGATCATATACACCATGTATATTACAGAGTTACAAATCATATTTGGATGATGAAATTGATGAGGGCTTTTGGTTAAGGTACAAGTTGGGTACATGGTTGAGACAAGTAGTTGATGAGTTGGCACATACATGAGGTGTATAGTTGATGATGTTGGTAAATATTGATGAGTACTTGACACATGATTGGTACATACTTGGTACATGGTTGGTTGCACCTTTTTATGGTACAGGTTGATTACATATTGTTTGGTATAGGTTGGTGCATGGTTGATGCAGTTGTTTATGGTACATGTTGATTATAGGTTGAGGTACAAGTTGATGCATGGTTCAGGTTTATTGGTACATGGTTATAGAGGTATATCTCATAGTGATAGTGTGACAATGGTTCCATCATTCGACTTCTACTTCAGGGTGGTTGGACGGGGCAAGGACAGGTGGTTGTAGCCACCTTCTGGTTGTAGCCGGAGAACATAGGGGGTTGTAGCTTCCTTCTGGTTGTAGCCAAAGAATTGGGGAGTTGGAGCTTCCCTCAGGTTGTAGCCTGAGAAACTAGGGGGTTAGAGCCTCCTTCTATATGCAGCTGGAAAATAAAGGAAGTTGGTGCTTCCAATGAATGTAATTCTTCAAGACATATAAGATAAAGCATTATGTGGTTTTCTCCCGATTTGGGTTTCCACTTAAAACATGGGTGTACTATGTATGTGTGTGATTGTTCATTTATTATTGCGCATTATTGGATAATAATTCTACATTGATATAACACTTGGATTATTTGGAGAAAAAGGATTATAATTACGATATTACTAATTCACCCCCCCTCTTAGTAATTCAACAATTGGAATCAGAACAAGTTCCTTCGGAAATCAGTTTAACCACTAAAAGATAGATCATGGAGAGTACCAACTCATATAAAAATGGAATACCACACTTTGATGGAAAAAAGTATATTTTTTGTAGCATAAGGATGAAGACATATATACAAGCACAGGGGTTTGAAATTTGTCGATCAATTGTAGATGGATACAGAGTACCAGCAATTCCACCAACAAATGACAAAGCAGTGAAACTTGGTCAGAATAATTCCAAAGCTACAAATGCACTTTTGAATGGTCTTAGTGAAACAGTATTCACCAAATTTCCACATTGTAAATCCACCAAAGAAATTTGGGACAAGCTTCGAAATATTTATGAAGGAGATACAAAATTCAAATTAGAAAAACTTCAAACTTACAGAGGTCAGTTCAAACAACTAAAAATGAAGGAAGCTGAGAATATTGCAGCCTACTTCTTAACAGTTGATGAAACAGTGAATGCAATCATAGGATTGGGAGAAGAAATCGAGGAATCTGTAATTGTTCAAAAGGTACTAAGATCTCTTCCTATCAACAGTAGCGACGTCTCGAAAGATGATGAAGAAGTGGCCAACTTCGTCAAAAGATTGAACAAGGGAACCAATGGTAGGTATAGAGGTAAGCTTCCTTTAATTTGTTTTAATTGTGATGGTATTGGTCATTTTGCTAACAAATGTCCTCATAAGAAAAAGAGAAATGATGAAGGTTAATCAAAAGGCAAACACACATATAAAGGCAAAAGAACTACAAAGAAAGACTTCAAGAAAAGATTATGCATCAAATAAGACAGCTCATCATCAGATGAAGATGAAATCAGTGACAATGAGACAAGAAGAGTTCTATTCATGGCAGTAAAAGATTATGACAAAGAAGACTCTGAAGAAGAATATGAAGAAGCTGAAGAAGGATATGAAGAAGTCGAAGATGAAATTGAAGAGGTAGAAGTTGACTATTGAGAAGAATTAATGTGTGACATAGAATTTATCAGAAGAGAAAAGAAGAAAAACAAGAAACTACAAGCAGAACTAGACAAGAAAAAAGGACACTCGAGAACTAGAACAAATGATCACAAGATTGAAGGTTCAAATAAAAGAAGATAAAAGAATTGAAGAAGCACTCAAAAAACAACTAGAATAAAAGGACAAGATCATTGGAAACTTGGAAGAGATTGCCACACTAAGAAAGAATATTCAAAAGAAAAATATGCAGAATGGCTCAAAAGTTCTGGATGACATTATCAGCAGTCAAAAATCTCATCTTGACAAGTCTGGACTTGGATACAATCAGACAGAAAAGTGATCAAGCTCCAAAACAAAAAAGTAAGAAACAAATCCAAAAGGCTATGCAAAAACAATCAAAGGGGATAGGAAGATTACAGGGACACTCCTCCACCGAGAAGATTTAGATTTCAGAATCAACAACAGACAGATAGCCCTCAAGAAGAAGAAGGATTCATAAGAGCACATTCTTTGAGAAGATCTTCAACTCCCAGGTATCAAACTATATTTTTTGGTTTATGTTATGCATGTAATAATTTTGGACATAAAGTTGTGAATTGCAAAGCTAACAACAGGAACAATAACAACTTTGAGAGTCATACACAAAGGGGTTACTCAAGAAGACCTAGTGAAACACAAAGAAGAAATTACAACAGGTTTGAATCTTTGAGCACTGAAGTGGAATGTTACAAATGTAACAATTTTGGACATGTGGCCAAAAATTGTAGAATGGAAGACCCTCCTAAAGAACCTCAATAGTATAACAACAGTCACAGACAAGAACCTCAGAAAACGACATGGATAAGAAAGCAAGATCAATATAGCAATGAATAATGCACAGTCACTCTACAAGCTAAGCAGAAGAAACACAGTTGGTATGTTGACAATGGGTGTTCAAAACACATGACAGGTGATAGAGACAAATTTATTACATTGTGAAAGGAAAGAAATGGATCAGTCTCCTTCATAAATGATAATTCATCCAAAATCATTGGAGAAGGCATAGTCTGAATTGGGAACAAGAATAAAAAGGCACAAAATGTTCTACTGGTAGAAGATATGAAACATAATCTTCCAAGTGTGAGTCAAATGTGTGACCAAGTTCATAAAGTTACTTTCGATTCACAAAAGTGTGAGATAAGAAGAGAAGGTTCAGGGAAAATGGTCGGTACAGCTGCAAGAACTTCAAACAACATATATGTGTTAAGTGAAATTGGAAATGAAAAGTGTTTTCTAGGAAAGGAAGATGAAAGTTGGCTATGGCACAGAAGAATGGGTCACATGCATTTTGATAACCTTGTCAAAGTCAGCAAAAGAGAAGCATTCGGAGAAATTCCCCAGATCGTGAAACCAACCAACACTTTATGCAAGCATTGTCAACAAGGAAAGCAAACAAAAACCAGGTTCAAATCAAAGGAATATTCAACAACAAGACCACTGGAAATTGTGCATACTTATCTAGTTGGACCAACTACAACAAAGGGATTAAAAGGTGAGAGATACTTTATGTTATTAGTTGATGATTATACAAGAATAATTGCAATTTGTTTTCTCAAGAACAAATCAGAAGCTTTTGAAAACTTCAAGATCTACAAGGAAATGGTTGAAAATGAGATAGATTCAAGAATCAAATGCTTGAGATCTGATAATGGAGGAGATTTCACTTCAAAGGAATTTATGGACTACTACAGTAGTCATGGAATAAAAAGGCAATTCTACGTTGCTAGGACACCTCAACAGAATGGAGTTGTTGAAAGAAAGAACATAATAGTATAGGAAATGGCTCGCAAAATGATAATGGACTCCAAATTGACAAATATATTTTGGACATAAGCAGTGCATACAACATTTCACATTCAAAACAGAGTAATGCTCAGAAACAACACTGATAAAACTCCCTACGAGCTATGGAAAGGAAGACCAGCAAATGTGAAGCACTTCAAAGTTTTTGGAAGCAAATGCTACATCAAAAGAGAAGATGGCAGAATGGGAAAGTTTGACTCTTGTGTGGATTAAGGAGTACTTATTGGTTACTCAAGTACAAGGAAAGCATACAAGTGTTACAATCTAAGATTGAACAAAGTTGTGGAAAGCATCAATGTAACAATTGATGAAATAGGCAGACCAGAATCAAAGGAAAAAGAAAACAAATCCATGGAACAACTTTTCAAAGAAGAAGAAGCAGAAGATGAAGAAAATCTGACAAAAACAGAAGAGCAAGTTCAGCAAGTATCTCCAAAGACACCTAGAAAATGAGTATAGAAGAATCATCCTTCAAATTAGATTATTGGAAACAAAGATGCAGGAGTTGAGAATAGAAGAAAAATCCATTCACCAGAACAAACACACCTAACACTCTTATATACAATTGAACCAAATTGTTTTGAAGAAGCCAACAAGGATAAATTTTGCAATAAGGCCATGAATGAAAATTGAATCAAATAGAGAAAAATGACACTTGGGAACTGATTCCAAGACCAAAGAATAAGAATGTGATCGGGACAAAATGGGTTTTCAGGAATAAATTAAATGAATATGGACAAGTTACAAGGAACAAAGCTAGATTGGTATGTAAAGGTTATGCACAGATTGAAGGAATCGACTTTGAAGATACATTTTCCCCATTTGCCAGAATGGAAGCAATCTGGTTGCTTTTAACCTATGCATGCTCCAAAAATGTTAAAGTATATCAGATAGACATAAAATCAGTTTTTTTGAATGGGGAACTTGAAGAAGAAGTCTACATTGAACAACCAAAAGGATTTCAATTGTCAGAAAACGCAAATTATGTGTGTAAATTAAAGAAGGCCTTATATGGTTTAAAACAGGCTCCTAGAGCATGGTACTCTAGACTGGATAAGTATCTACAACAGGCAGGGTTCAGAAAAAGGAAGTGCAGACAGCAACCTCTACATCAAGGTAAGTGAAGGTAATATTTTATTAATTGAAGTTTATGTTGATGATATTATTTTTGGTAGTGATGATGACAGGTTAAACCAAAAATTTGCAAAAGATATGCAGAATGAATTTGAAATGTCGTTACTTGGATAACTATCCTTCTTTTTGGGACTTCAGATACGTCAAAGAAACCAAGGAATCTTTATTTCTCAAACCAAGTATATCAGAGAAATGCTAAAGAGGTTTAGAATGGAAGATTGCAAACCAGTTATCAGTCCCATGCAAACCAGTTGCAAGTTGAGAAAATATGATGATTCAAAGTCTACATATCAGAGGCAATACAGGTCAATGATTGGCAGCCTACTATATGTGACAGCATCCAGACCAGATGCAATGCAATCAGTTGGACAGGTGGCACGATTTCAAGCAATACCAAAGGAGTCACATGTGTTAGCAATGAAGAGGATTTTCAGATATCTCAAAGGAACAGAAGAGTTTGGATTATGGTATCCAAAAGCAAAGGATCTATCACTTATTACCTACACAGATGCAGATTGGGCAGGTTGTATTGATGACCGACGAAGCACCAGTGAAGCAATGTTCTACTTGGGTGAGTGTTTAGTATCATGCATAAGCAAGAAACAATCACCAGTATCTTTATCTACAGTTGAGGCAGAGTATATTGCAGCAGCATCATGTTGTACACAGGTTCTTTGGATGAAACAAACTCTGACAGATATACAGGTTGAGTATGATGAGCCCATTCCAATCTATTTTGATAATACAAGCACCATCAGTATCTCGAAGAACCCGGTGATGCACTCCAAGACGAAGCACATTCCAATAAAGTATCACTTTCTATGGGAGCAAGTTGCAGAAAAGAACATCAGAGTTGAGTATGTGGGCACAAAAGAACAAGTGGCAGACATCTTCACAAAACCACTTCCACAGAAATCCTTTGAATATCTTCGCCAAAGACTTGGAGTTATTTCTACTCCAAAATGAATTATTTTTGAATTCTTATCTTATATGTCTTATATTTACACAAGGAAGCACCATAAGAGGACAGTTCAGTCAAGGGGAGAAACCCTGAATGGAAAGATACCTTTGCCATTGATGACAAAGGGGGAGATATTTATCAGATGAAGAGGACAGAGGCATGGTTCCAAGAGGAGCATGAGTGATATGATTCCAGTATTTCATCAAAGTGTTGCCATCAATGCTAAAGGGGGGAGATTGTTGATTAAGGTTGGTTGTCATTGATGTCAACCCTTGAAGAAAGCCCCGTAGCACAAAGGTTGGGTAATGGAACCAATATTGTTTGATATAAAGATGACTTGTTATTGTCTTATCAAGGTGATAATAAGTAGAAATGGATGAACTCCAAAGTGGTCCCATTATGGTGAAAGCCCTCACGGGAATACGAATTACGGATTGAGTAATCATTCTATAAAAAAAAATATTGCGAAAATGGCGAGATGACCTATAAATAACATACCTTAGAAAGCATCATCAAAAGAATTTATCCTCCCTTGAATTCTGGTCTTCTTTACTTCATCATCCCTGTGAAATTCTCCTTAGATATCCTTTGGTTACCTCAGTCACTTGTATATATTCAATATGCTCAAGTGTGATTAAAATGAAAGTCTTTCCTCTTATTTATACTTTCATGTAGCTTCCTCAAGGGTTTACCTTTTAACCATCTTAACCCACTTTCTTTATTTTAGGGTTAACCCACTTCTAATTTCTCCATTAAATTTATTATTTAAATAATTTATTTTGTATTCACTTTGACTTATAGTACATTCATCACTTCACTTTATTATTTACCTTCTAAAATCTCTTAAACCACTTTGACTACTTTGACCTTTTGGGGCTTCTAGATGACTCATGAGGGTTCTCCAACTTCATAGCCCATAACTCTCTAACCGTGAGGAGTTATGTGACGTTCCACATACCACTGGAAATGGAATGACATGTACTATCCATATAGAATATTCTTTCCTGCAAATATATCAAAAATCATACCATTATCCATCAAACAAACTTGGGTCCATTACCTAAACTTGAGTTCTCCCACTTCTCATGTCCATAACTCTCTAACCATGAGGAGTTATGTGACGTTACACATACCATCGGAAATGGAATGAAATGTACTATACATATAGAATAGTATTACCTTAAAATATATTAAAACTCATACCATTATACATGAAACAACCTTGGGTCCATTACCCAAGCCTTTGTGCTACCGGAATTCGCTATCGGACTTTCTCCAATGGTTGAAATAAATCATTAAGGGTTGACATCAATATACAATATCACTCTCCAATGGTTGACATCAATGACAACCAACAATCCATACTAACTTTCCATCAAACTAAGCCAATTTTCTGACAATATCCCCCTTTGGAATTGATGGCAACACTTAGTCATGATAACATCCATGCTTATACTCCTCATCAATGTTTCTATCTCTCCCCCTTTGACATCAATTGCAAAGGGTATCTCCCTTTGCGGTTGCTCCCCCTGAATGAACTCTCCTTGAGTTACTCCCCCTGTCTACATGCCTCAGTGCTCTCTCTCCAAGAATTTCTATCCTGCATTTGATAAATCTCTCCCCCTTTGTCAACAATGGAAAAGGTATCTTTCCATATAGGGTTGCTCCCCCTAACTAAATTGTCCTTGGGGATAGTCCCCCTGACTGTACTCTTCCATAAATTTATCCCTCAACTTGAACTGTCCTCTTTATGGTGCTTCCTCATCTAAATCTAAGACACATAAGATAAGCATTCAAAAGAATTCATTTTGCAGTAGAAATTACTCTGAGTCTCTGGAGAAAATACAAAAAGGCTTCTCTTGGAAGCGGTTTTGTAAAGATGTTTGTCACTTGTTCTTTTGTGCCCACATATTCAACTCTGATGTTCTTCTCTGCAACATGTTCCCATAGAAAGTGATACTTTATTGGAATGTGATTCGTCTTAGAGTGCATCACCGAGTTCTTTGAGATATTGATGGTGCTTGTATTATCATAATAGATTGGAATGGGATCATCATACTCAACCTGTATATCTTTCAGAGTTTGTTTCATCCACAGAACTTGTGTACAACATGTTGTTGCTACAATATAATCTGCCTCGTCTGTAGATAAGGATATTGATGATTGTTTCTTGCTTAACCATGATAATAAACACTCACCCAAGTAGAAAATTGTTCCACTAGTGCTTCATTGGTCATCAATGCAACCTTCCCAATATGAATCTGTGTAGGCAATAAGTGATAGATCCTTTCCTTTTGGATACCATAATCCAAACTCTTATGTTCCTTTGAGATATATGAAAATCCTCTTCACTTCTAATACATGTGATTCCTTTGGTCCTGCTTGAAATCATGCCACCTGTCCAATTGCATGCATTACATCTAGTATGGATGTTGTCACATATAGTAAGCTACCAATCATTGACTTGTATTGCCTCTAGTATGTAGACTTTGAATCGTCATCTTTGCTCAACTTGCAACTGGTTTTCATAGGAGTGGTAACTAGTTTGAAATCTTCCATTCTGAACCTCTTTAGCATTTCTCTTATATACTTAGTTTGAGAAATAAAAATTTGTTGGTTTCTTTGGCATATCTGAAGACCCAGAAAGAAGGATAGTTCTCCAAGTAATGACATTTCAAATTCATTATGCATATCCTTTTCAAATTTATGGCTTAACCTGTCATTAGTACTTCCAAAAACAATATTATCAACATAAATTTCAATGAATAAAATACTACCTTGAGTTACCTTGATGTAGAGGTTGTTGTCTGCGCTTCCTTTCCATAGTTTGTAGGGAGTTTTGTCATTGTTGTTTCTGATCATTACTTTGTTTTGAATGTGAATTGTTGTATGCATTGCATGTGTCCAAAAAATATCTGTCAATTTGGAATCCATTAGCATTGTTCGAGCCATTTCCTGTGTAATTATCATCCATTATGATAATGTTCCTTTGTCTCTGAACCATTCTTTCAACCAATCTATGAATCCATTCTCTCGTCCATACTATCCAAGACTCTACTTGCGCAACTGTCCATAATGTTGACCCATTTATCACTATACTATCATGAAGTCTTGATTAATCCATCAAATTGTACTTCTTTTAACTTACTTCTCTGGATTTGTCTTCTCAAACTCTGCAAGTTGCTCGAAGGATGGTTCTTTGGCCTGTCGCATTTATCGCATAGACTCCCCCTGCCTAATATTCATATTACCTAGGATTCTCTAAGTCGGATGGCTCAGAACAATTCCTGCTCTGATGTGTATTCATCATCATCTTCAATGGTAGGTTCATCATCATCTTCATTGGTAGATTCATCATCTCTCTGAGCTCTAACTTATTTCTTTCTATCTATGGATTCATCTTTCACTACAATGCTTGAAAGTAAAATCTCTTGAACCTGTTCCTTATTTACTTGTCCTTTTTTTCTTTCAGTTATTTTCCAAACCTTTCTGTATCTGACATCTTTCTTTTTCACTATAGAATTTTATTCATCTCGTTTTATTGCCAATCTTGCGATCTCTGGGACCTGGTCTTTGTTCACATTTTCTTCGTGTTTTCTTATCCATACTTTCTTATATTTGATATCATTGTTCTCTTTCATGGAAGTATTGTTCATGCTTCTATAATCACTAGCTATGCGTCCATAGTTATTACATTTGTAACATTCAATGTTACGTGGGGCCACATATGCACTTCTTTCTTGAACATTTCTTTTATAATCCCTGCAATCTGCAACCTTATGTCCAAAATTAGTACAATAAAAACAATGACCATAAAAGATATTTGCATACCTGGGAGTGAATGATATTATTTGTGGTGTATTCCTTCTAAATTTATACCTTGACTGATCATGATCATGATTGAAGCTTCTTTGTGGCTTGAACATGAATGGTCTTATTGAAGATGTATCTTCAATAGTTTTCTTAGATTCGGGTTGACCATGATTCCTTCCTTTAAGTACTTCTTCATAACTCTTTCTATTTTCTTCATTCTTCTTTTATGGAAACCTTGAGTGCTTCTCTTCATTCTCTATAACTAATGTGGATGTTTTTGTCTCTTCAACATTCTTGTTGAGCTTGACGATTTTACTTCTCAATGTGACAACTTCTTCTTCAAGATTCTCAAACTCTTCTTCTTTCTTCATTATCTGAGACTTCATGACTTATTTTGTTCTTTTTGTTTCTTCAAGATGAATTTTTAATGTGATTATTTCTTCTTCAAGTCCTTTTCTCTTCTTGACCAAACTCTACCTCAAGATGGTTTAGATCGTTAGTTATTTCCTTAAGATGATCTGTCAATATCTTCTCTCTCATTTTTTATTCTTTCTTCTTTGCTTCTATGTTTGCTTCCAAATACTGCTTTTGATATTCAATATTTTCTTCGATCTTTCTAGCTTCTTCTGGCTGAGTTCTTAAGTTCTCGATGACCTGTTGGGATTCTTCAAAAATGTGAACACTTTCCTTTTGTTTCATCAATTATTTCTTGAGTGACTTGTTTTCTTCTCTTAGTTCACCTAAAGAACTAAACAATTCTCTGGTGATTATGTACTCTTCATATTCTGAATCTGTTTGACATTGTGAACATAATTCTTCTTGATCTGTATATGCATCTTCTTTGGCATCTTCTAAATCTGTGATAGGTGAAGAATATATGTCATGTAACTTATCCCAAATTTCTTTGGCTGATGAAAATTTACCAACATTTTCTCTTACCGGATCAGGTAATCCTTCCCATATGAAATCCATTGCTATTTTGGTATTCTTCCTCAATTTCTTCTTGGTTGCATTCTTTTCCCTTTTTGAACTATCATATCCTGCAACAAATGATAGCCAAATATAATGTCCTTGTGCCTATAAAAATAATTTCATCCTTATTCTCCACATATCATACTTAAAACCATTCTAACCATTAAACATTGGTATTTCATTCTCAGAATAATCCATCATCTCCTTCCAGTGGTTAAATTGTTTCCTGAAGGAACCGTCTCTTATACCAATTGTTGGATTACTGAGGAGGGGGTGAATTAGTAATAGAGAAATTTAATCATTTTTCACCCTAAAATGCAAGTGGTATATCAATGTAGAATTATCATTCAATATTTGCAGAGTAAATAAACAATGAACAAATGAGCAATCACACACATACACAGTACACCAGTGTTTTACGTGGAACCCGAAAGCAGGAGAAAACCACGAAATGATTTTTCTTATATGTCTTTAAGAATTACATTCATTGGAAGCACCAACTTCCTTTGTTTTCTATCTGCAACTGGAAGGAGGCTCCAACCCCCTAGTTTCTCAGGCTGCAACCTGAGGGAAGCTCCAACTCCCCAATTCTCTAGCTACAACCAAAAGGAGGCTACAACCTGAGGGAAGCTCCAACTCCCCAATTCTCTAGTTACAACCAGAAGGAGGCTACAACCTGAGGGAAGCTCCAACTCCCCAATTCTCTAGCTACAGCCAGAAGGAGGATACAACCCCCTATGTTCTCCGGCTACAACCACCTATCCTTGCCCCATCCAACCACCTTGATGTATAAGTAGAATGATGGAACCACTGTCACACTATCACTGTTAAATATACTGTTGTAAACCTGTACCAATCAACCTACACTAAACAACCTGTATCAATAACATGAACCATGCATCAACCATGCATCAACCTGTACCTCAACCTGTAATAAAATTGTACCATAAACAAGTGCATCAATGATCCAGGTGGATATTGGTGGCCACCCACCTTTTCTGACTGGCTCAAAACAGTTTTCTAGCAATTTTGGCAATTTACTATTTTTAGCAGGTTTTAACTTCCAGGGCCATTTTGAGGGCCTAAATGAAGTTTTTTTTGAGATCGAGGTTCTCAATGATAGTTGAAGGCATGATTGAGTCCCCAAAATGAATCTCCTCAATGATACCTTTCCAACGAGATATCACACGCCTAAAATGGAGATCGTATGCAAAAGTTACGACCCTGGGAAGTTGATGTACTAACTTACCTAAACGGGGCCCACATGACTTTTGGCGCTTCATCTCCTAGGGTTAGGTTTTTGGATGTCTATGACTTTTGGCATTCTCTTCTATTGTAAAAATGCCTCTAGAGCCTCATTGTAATCATCTTCTCACGGATGCTAGTAGCAGCCACATCTCTTCTCAGAGATAAGCTACCAGCGCCCTAGCTAGTTTATTTCCATTCTGTCTGTAAGCATATTTCAATTATTTGTTATTAAAGAAATGAAGTCTTATTTCCGCTGCATCTCTGCATTTATGTGTATTTCTATATTTCATTGTGTTCCTACATAAATCCGGATCAATCAACCATGCACCAACCTATACCAAACAACCTGTAATCAACACGTACCATAAACAAGTGCATCAACCATGCACCAACCTATACCTCAACCTGTACCATGAACAAGTGCATCAACCATGCACCAAACCTATACAAATAAAATGTCACAACAACATGTCCAAACAACCTATCACAACAACTTGTCTCATCAATCTTATCAACCAAATCAGATCTACTCACCATTATCAATAACCAAGACAAATCTCAAAGATGTGTATCAAGCAAGCATAACACAACAATGCATAATCATCACTAAGATCAATATGTACTTCTAATAATATACCAATACAAGTATGCTACAACATCCATAAACCATGTGTCAACAATACTACTAACAAGTGCCTCCAACCATGTACCAAGTATGTACCAATCATGTATCAACTATGACTCATCAAGATGTACCAACATTATCAACTATACACCTCATGTATGTGCCAACTCATCAACTACTTGTCTCAACCATGTACCCAACATGTACCTCAACCAAAATCCCTCATCAATTTCATCATCCAAATCTAATTTGTAACTCTGTAATAGACCTGGTGTATATGATCACATACCTACAAACCTTCATTAACTTTAAGAATAAGAGACTAGCATTTTCATCAAACTTTACTTTAGTCTCACATGACTAGTTTTGGATTAGTCAACCCTAACCTAAAATAATCATAACTATGTACCTGTAATGGATAAAGATATGAAAATAGTACAAAATTTTCTTCAATGTGTTTTGTTCAATTCCTCCAAATGTCACTACTTGGAACCTCTCAGAAAATGAGTTATAGAAAAAATGGCATACCTTGTTGAATTATGGCTTATTCTAGAGAGCGAACTTGTAGAGCATGCCCCACATGGAATATTTGTTGTATGGATATGAAAAATGTACAAAGAATAATACAGACTATAATCTAACCAACGCATTTGGTCTTACTAAATTTGGATCTTTTATGAAGAAGTTATGATGTTTTTACCCGAAACACATTTTTTAGACTAGTTTCACGACTAGCCACAAACCTTATTTTCCACAGAGTGTAACTCCAAAAATACAATGACCCACAAGATGAAATTTGCACCACAACTACTTGGATATGTTTCCTCAATTTCCTCTCAATTTCATGGTCTGAATCATTCTAGAAAAAAAATTATTGTGAAAATGGTGAGATGACATGTAAATAACATACCTTAGAAAGCATCATCAAAAGAATTTATCCTCCCTTGAATTTCGGCATTATTTACTTTACCTTCCCTCTGAAATTAGGCTTAGATATCCTTTGGTTACCTCGGTCACTTGTATATTTTCAATATGCTCAAGTGTGATTAAAATGAGAGAGCCTTACATCTTATTTATACTTTCATGTAGCTACCTCAAGGGATTACCTTTTAACCATCTTAACCCACTTTCCTTATTTTAGGGTTACCCCACTTCTAATTTATCCATTAACTTTATTGTTTAAATAATTATTTTTTATTCACTTTGAATTATAGTACACTCATCACTTCACTTTATTATTTACCTTCTAAAATCTCTTAAACCACTTTGACTACTTTGACCTTTAGGGGCTTCTAGATGACTCATGAGGGTTCTCCAACTTCACATGGCCATAACTCTCTAACCGTGAGGAGTTATGTGACGTTCCACATACCACTAGAAATGGAATGACATGTACTATCCACATATACTAGTATTTCCTACAAATATATCAAAACTCATACCATTATCCATCAAACAAACGTGGGTCCATTACCCAAACCTGGGTTCTCCAACTTCTCATGGCCATAACTCTCTAACCATGAGGAGATATGTAACGTTCCACATACCACCGAAAGTGGAATGACATGTAATATAAATCTATAATAGTCTTACCTTAAAATATATTAAAACTCATACCATTATACATGAAACAACCTTGGTTCCATTACCCAAACCTTTGTGCTATTGGAATTCGCTATCGGACTTTCTCCAAGAGTTGGCATCAATCACTAAGGGTTGACATCAATGACAACCAATAATCCATACCAATTTTCCATCAACCTAAGCCAGTTGTCTGAAAAAATTAAAAAATGGTGTCGGGTTTCCATATCACGTCACAAGATCCATGATCCTTGACCTTCCATATATTGGAAACGTTCTGACTCGGCCCTTCAGTTCCACTTGAAGGCTATAAATGGGTCAAATCCGAGCTATGGAAAGAGGAGAAGAATTCAACTTTGAGAGAAAAGTTACTCTGGATAAATTGTTCACTTCATATTTAGTTTGCATCCCTTTATCCTTTTAAGTCTGAACACATTGTTCAACCCCCAAGCTCTTCCCTACTTGATTGAGAACCTCATTGTCTCTCTTATATGAGCTTGCTTTTGGTGGAGGATTGAAGTGGTGGAGGCCCAGCTAGAGGGGACTTAGTTTCTCGGTTCTGAACTGTGTCGACACAGAAGTTTGTAATTCATTCACTTCTGTTGATTACATTTTAATAGAAATATTATTTTCTCATCTAATTAATATCTTGCAAATATTTGAATTGTTATTCCATGGGCATATTTGTTATGAATGTTAATGGATTATGCTATTGAATGTGCTTACAATATATATTATCACCATATGTTCGAGTTTCTTGGTTGTTGAGGACAAGTTGCAAGTGTATTGCTTTGAGCCAAGTGCTCAACGGTGGACTTCATCAAACGTCTAGAGGAGGTAGGTTCTTTATCTTGCCTTGTTATCATATTTGTTTATATAGCAAACCTGATATTAGAGTTTATTTCTGCAGTGATTTTCGTCTATTGTGGTTTACCCCTAGCCATAGAGAGATTTTCCTCATAACAACAATCAATTCTTATTAAAGAAGAAGAAAAACTAGTAAGACAAAGACATTGACCAATAAATCTTTCACCAGAAGCAACTATTAGGAAAGAGGTAGAAAAAATCTTAAGTTCCCATATAATTTTTCCTGTCAATTATTCAGAATGGGTATCAAACCTTGTCACGGTACGGAAAAACAATGGGGATATTAGATTATGTGTTGATTTATGTGCCTTGAACAGGGAAAGCTTTAATGACACTTTGCCTCTTCTTAATATGGAATTGATTGTACAACAAGTAGCAGGATCTCAAATGATGTCACTTATTGATGGTTTTTCAGGATACAATAAAATTTGTGTCAATAGGATTGACAAGTATAAAACCACTTTTACTACACGTTGGGGAACCTTTTCTTATGAATGAATGACTTTTGGATTGATTAATGCAATTCTTACCTTCCAACGAGCTATGCAAATTGATTTTGATGATCTAATCGGTAAAAATATTCAATTTTTTCTTGATGATTTAATTGTTTATTCCAAAACCTGAGAATACAATTTTGATCATCTTAAAAAAGTTTTTATTCATTGCAGAAAATTTGGTATGTCATTGAATCCTACAAAATCAATTTTTGATGTCACTACAAGAAAAATTCTCGGACATATTGTATCTAATTCAGGCTTCAGTATTGATTTGGAGATAGTTGTTTGAGATTTATGACAAACAGGCATTTTCCAGTTCAGAAAATGGTCCAAATCGGACGGTCATTTTCGTAATGAAAATGGTTCGATAGATTGTTGATGTACCATAGACAGTGATGTTAATATTATGGTAGTTGCGGGAGGTATTTACCCCCATGTGTCAACCTCACAAGAATAGAAGACTCTGGAAAGCAAGAGAAACCCTAATGAGTTGGCTAATAACCCTAGAAGCCTTGTTGGCTCAAGAAGAAAAATTATATTAGGCTATTAGCCTCCAAGAGAAGAAGTCGGCCAGAATTAATAATAATATACTGAACAGACACATACCCAGAAGGAGAAGTCGGCCCCAGCAAACTGGGAGGATTACTATAAATACAGGGCACCAGTTCTCATTTGCAACATCTCAGAATTGCAGTTTCCCAGTTGCTGCGCACTGCAGTTGCAGTTTGGTGTGCAGGTTTGGAGGAGGGTTGCAGGTGCAGGTGCAGCTGCAGTAGCAGCTAGTTTCAGTATTGTCTTGGATATCTCTTGGCTAGGGTTTGGAACATCTGACTAGTCTTTTGTGATGTGCTATCCTTGGGGATTGATGCACAACTCTTTGTTTGGCTATCTAGACTAGGGTTTGCTTCCAGAGGAATTCTCAATCAAGGTTAAGGTGCTCGGAGGGAGGCTTCAGCCTGTGGTTGGGTGACGAGGGTATCGTCAATGGTAAAATGAGCACACCATCTTATATATTCTAACAGGTTATGGGCCCACACCCCTTCAGTCAGCCTAAAATGCTGAAAGGAAACATAATCAATAAACATTGAGCTCGTTCAAGAACTGTCGCTAGGGTTACTAGCAGGAGCAGCTTCCAAAGGCACTGTAGCTAGTGTTACCAGCAAAAGAAGTTGCAGAAACCATAAACCTCTTGTTGAGGCACCTTAAGTGACGATATTGACCTAATCTTCGGATAGATCAGTGCGCCCTAGCCCAGCGCATCTCCTGGTACTCTCAAAAGGCCAAGACGTGAAGTTTGGATTTCTGGCCAAGTCTAGGGTTTGACCAAGTCAATCAAGCCATGACGAACTCTATGAAGTTTGAGAACAAGCTAGATGGAGCCTCTAACTTCAGAGCATGGAAGACAAGGATTGACCTCATCCTTGCTAAGAATAAAGTGTTGGATATTGTGAAAGGAAAGATCGTGAAGCCAGAGTTTAAAGAAGGAGAAGAGAAGGAACCGCAGAACGTTGCAGCTATGGAGAAGTTCAAAGACGTTGACATCAATGCCATGAGTATCATAGTGGATTCCATAAAATACCACTTGATACCCTACATCTCCCATCTTGACTCATCGAAGAAGATGTATGATGCCCTAACAAATCTCTTCTCAGTCAGAAACATTGGATAAGTTATGAGTCTAAAGAATGAGCTCAATGACATGAAGATGAATAATGACGACAGCATAACATCCTACTTTGTAAGGATCTCCCAGCTAAGAGATCAACTACAAGCTATTGAAGAGATCACTTCAGAAAAGGAATTGGTGAACATAGTACTCAATGGTCTTCCCAAGACATGGGATGCATTTTCCGCAAGCATGAACACAAGGAAGGAGTACCCGACATCTAAAGAACTTTGGACTTGTTGTGCTCAAGAAGAATCAAGGATCAATGCAAAAGAGAGACCCCAAAAGAAGTACGATGATCAAGCCTTCACAGCAAGATTCAAGAACTTCAGAAACAAAAGGAAGTTTGGCTCAAGGAGGAAGCCAAATCAAGAGAAAGACATTTCAGAAATACAGTGCTTCAACTATCAAAAGTATGGTCACTATAGAAATCAGTGTCCCGAGCTAAAGAAAAGGAAGGAGAAACACGAAGCATCGATTGTCGAAGAAAAGGAACCGACAAAGAAGACTAAGCGGGATGGAAGAGACTTCTTCTACTAAAAGGTAACAACATTCTTCTCATTTCTTGTACATATCTTGTTTGCATCGTCCTTGTACATATCTTGTATATCTTGGAAAATAATGTGTTCCAAGAAGAACTATACCTATGGAAGAACAATAAGATAAGAATGAATATCATTAGATAATACACATGAAGGGATGAAATATATCATGTGAAAGCTATTACAAGAATCAATCTTGAAGAGACTTAGAAGTCAAACATCAAGAGGAATTGGAGAAAAACTTATGACAATAGCTTAGATGGAAGCGTGGACTCTCTTAGATAAAGAAAGTCAATTATATATTGCAGAAGACAATAAGGATGCAGATGGAAGTATAGACTCTATCAGACGGAGGGAGCCGATTATATGCACTCTTACATGAAGCGAGGATTAGGAGGGAGCTAATCCTATGATCCATTAAAGAGGATGAAATGTATATATCCATGGTAGCAGTCATGAAAGACAGCACGTGTTCAGTTCAGTCCCAGAAGAAGACTTCCTCAGAAGCCTTAAAGAATCCCTAGTTGTTCATCCAGATCCATGATTCTATGATGAAAGGAAGAAGTGGAATCTCTAGGGCATGGAATCCATAAGAAACTCCTTGGAACCAAGAGCTAAAGAAAAACTTGAAGAAGAACATGAAGATTCCAAGAAAGAAAGAAAAGACAGAACAACTAGTCATTGTATCAAGTTTGCCAGCCTGATATGAACTCACTAAAAGCAATCAAGCAGAAGAACTGAAGGTCGTGATGAAGAACAATGTATGAAAGACTTATGAATGAAAGCATTACAAGATCCAGAACCAGAGGTTCTCTCAGATGGAGGGAGAAGACTATGATGATTGATTGTTCCAGTACACCAGACTTATCTCTATATAAGTCATTATATCATCCGCAACATTCATGAGTTGGAATTCTACATCAGATGAAAGCAAAGAATGTTCTCCAGAGAAATTGAATAAAGAAAGTATAAAGAGCAATCTCAAGACTTTGAGCCATATCAGAAAGAGACTCATGTATGCAGATAAGAAGAAGACAACTTGGTGGAGAACCTCCAATGCACAGCAGAAGCATGGCGAAGATTTCCTATAACATCAAGATGACTACTCAGAAGATCAGATCTCATGATGACAGAAGAAGTGCCATATGGATATGTTCCAGTTCTCCAACTATGATATACTCTACTATTCATATCTACATGAAGCCTTCACAGTGTTCCAGACTATAGTACAAGCATTACATTA
>JASDQU010010538.1:422598-466418 GCA_032191745.1 Picea mariana | reverse complement strand
GGTGGGGAATAGTCCAGGACAGTCATTCCTTAGGGAAGACTCATTCCCTCTAGGTTACATTTTGTTTAGTGTCGGAGGAATGGCCCAGGGTAAGGAATGGTCCATACATTTCTTGAGGGCAGACTCATTCTCTTCAGGTTACACTTTGTTTAGTGTCGGAAGAATGGCCCAGGGTAAGGAATGGTCCATACATTTCTTGAGGGCAGACTCATTCTTCCTTGGTTGAGAAGAATGGCGCAGATAGCCCATTATTGATATTATATATTGAGGGAAGACATTCTTTTAGACCTCACAGATGTGAGTGAAAGATTGGCCCTGATGATTATTATTGATGTTCTATATGGAGGGCAGACATTCTTTCAGATCTCACAGACGTGAGTGAAAGATTGGCCCAGATGATTATTGTTGATATTCTATACTAAGGAAAACACTCTTTCAGATCTCACAGACATGAGTGAAAGATTGGCCCAGATGATTCAGTTTTTATCATAACATTGTTTCTATGAAAATGAAGACTACTGTGGTGGCAGACATTCTTTCAGATCTCACAAACGTGAGTGAAAGATTGGCCCAGAAGATACAGTTTTTATCATAACATTGTTTCTATGCAGGATGCTCTCAGATGTTTGTTATGAAGACTATATGACAGTAGATGAGGACTATTGTGGTGAATGTGTTTCACTGCTCGCAACTATACGTTGCTGATCAAGTACTTGTGTGTTACTTGATGTGGTAGTTAACCATTGGATTGTAATTGTGTACTACTATGAATAGACACAGGTGTGTTCTATCCTTGTTCTAATTGCCTTGAAGACTATCAGTAGATTATTGGAGATGATCATTCAAATGAATGATGAACAGAGATTTTCCAGATGGAAAAACAGTTCAGAGCTTTTTCTCCTCTTGTATCACTCCATGGTGAGAGTGACTTATCCAGCATCATATCTAACTACTCAGATGAAGTGTGATTTTGAGAGATGATGTAGCTGATGGTGATGGTGATGCTCATGATCTAGTCATGAAATAGTCTAGATGACTATATTGATGCTACCGGGTAAATGGTATGTTTTGTGCTCAAGTCCATTACCTGTAAATACCTCTCTATCTAGGAGGGAGTGTTAATATTATGGTAGCTACAAGAGGTATTTACCCCCATGTGTCAACCTAACAAAAATAGAAGACTCCGGAAAGCAAGAGAAACCCTAATGAGTTGGCTAATAACCCTAGAAGCCTTGTCGGCTCAAGAAGAAAATTTATATTAGGCTATTAGCCTCCAAGAGAAGAAGTCGGCCAGAATTAATAATAATATATTGAACAGACACATACCCAGAAGGAGAAGTCGGCCCCAGCAAACTGGCAGGATTACTATAAATATAGGGCACCAGTTCTCATTTGCAACATCTCAGAATTGCAGTTTCCCAGTTGGTGCGCACTGCAGTTGCAGTCTGGTGCGCAGGTTTGGAGGAGGGTTGTAGGTGCAGATGCAGCAGCAGCTAGTTTCAGTATTGGCTTGGATATCTCTTGGCTAGGGTTTGGAACATCTGACCAGTCTTTTGTGATGCAATATCCTTGGGGATTGATGCGCTACTCTTTGTTTGGCTATCTACCCTAGGGTTTTCTTCCGGAGGAATTCTCAGTCAAGGTTAAGGTGCTCGAAGGGAGGCTTCAGCCTGTGGTTGTATGACGAGGGTATCGTCAATGGTAAAATGAGCACACCATATTATATATTCTAACAAGTGATTCCCATTGTGGGCAATGTGGGGGAATGGTTTAGGACAGTCATTCTTCTTGGAAGTCACTCTCAGTAGTGGTCAAGTAGAATAGTTTGCCTCGTCAGGCAGTCATTCTTTCAAAGTTCACAGTTGTGAGCAGTTTCGAAGAATGCTCTATTTTGGAGGTTGGTGCAGGATAGTCATTTCCATTAGGAAATGGTTCGGACAGTCATTCCCTAGGGCAGACTCATTCTATCCAGGTTGCACTATGGTTAGTGTCAAAAGAATGGACTAGTTAGGTGAATGGTCCAGGTTCAGCAATCAGGGACATGAATTCCCTAGGGAAGACTCATTATCTCTAGGTTGCACTATGATTAGTGCTGGAGGAATGGCCCAGTTAAGTGAATGGTCCAGGATCAGAAATCGGGGATAGTTATTCTTCTATGCTTGAGAAGAATAGTCCAGATAGCCCATGGATGATGTTTTACTTTTTGAGGGCATATGCTCTTCCAGATCTCACAGATGTGAGTGGAAGAATGGCCCAAATGACTCATTTTATATCATGATATTGTTTCTATGCAGGTTGATATCAGATGATATGATTTCTATGAAGACTGTATGTCTCTGGATAGTAGATGTATGCTATTGTGGTGGATGTGTTCCATTGGTTCTAACTATGTGTCACTGATTAAGTAGTTGTGTGCTACTTGGTGTGGTTGTGTACCACTGGATAGTAGTCATGTACTACTATGGATAGACACAGTTGTGTTCTATTGAATGAAATTGTTCTAATTTCTGTGTAGACTATCAGTAGTGTTGAAAATTATTATCAGCTAGATAGATAGTCAGTGTGCTAGTGGACAGACATTCTCTAGGTGGAAAATGGTCCAGGACATTTATTCTTCTAGGACGTATGTCTGGATTAAAAAAATAGTCCTTGTAGCCCATGGCGTGGCTTCCAGTATCTTTTGGAATAGTTATTCTTCTAGGACATATGTCAGTATCAGAAGAATGGTTCTTGTATCACTCTATGGAGTGAGTGACTTATTCATCATCATGCCTGATTACTCAGATGGAGTATGGATTCGAGAGATAATGCATTTGATGCTATCAAATGATATTGATAGTGATGACGGTGCTCATGATATAATCATGAGATAGACTGTATGGCTATGATTATTCTACTGGTTGAATGGTATGTTTGTGCTCAATACCTCCCTAGATAGGAGGGAGTGTTGATATTATGGTAGCTTTAGGAGATATTAACCTCCACGTGTAACCCTAACAAGAATAGAATATTCTGAGAAGCAATAAGAAACCCTAAAGCATTGGACATAACCCTAGAAGACAAGTCGGCTAAAGGAAATATTTAATTCCAACGTTCCTTCTTTGAAATGATTTCTTCAATAGCTTCGCCATTTCTTAAATATTTCCTAATGAGGCATGCGAATGAGAAGTCGGCCCAGACAGCTAAGGAGAAACAGTATAAATACAGATCGCCATATCTCATTTGACACACACAACTCGCAACTACAGAAATGTAAGAGTGCTCACTGTAAAAACTAGGTAAGTGAGCAAGTCTGGAGAGTAGTTGCAGCTGCAGCTACTACAACCTGTATTCTCGGTTTAGGCTTGGACTTTCTATTGGTTATGTTTTGGACTTTCTTCCTTGTGTTCTAGCTCTGGAGAGAGGTATGCTACATTTATTGGCTATTAGGCCTAGGGTTTTCTTCTGTAATTATTCTTTGTCAAAGTTAAGGTGCTCGAGGGTGGCTTCGGCCTTTGGTTGGGTCACAATATTGCTATATTTTCTATGGTTAAACGAGCACACCTATTATTTTCTCTTGGTGGAAGCAATAGTATATGAAACTCTTGATTTCAAATATTAAATTTTGTTTACCATCCTAATTAAATAATAAATTCTTAATTGAAAAATGTGTAGTCTAAGATCAAATAATGCATTCCAATTAGGAGGATATCATCTCCAAGAGAATCCTTATCAAATATGCAAGTTTTTATTATTATGAATAGTATTTTCTTTCTTAGGTTTTTTATTTACTAAAAATCGAACAAAAAAACATATAAGTATTGGTTCCTTTATTGTCCCAACTTCATTACCTCTCTTTTTTATCTATACAATCAATATCATCCTCAAGCGAAAGAAAGGAGAAGATTATCTTTGGATCTACCTTTGACAATGGCAAGGGTAGAGGGTCAATGTTTGGGATGATTATTATTTTGTATATGCACGTGTTGTATTCATCTATTTCAAAAAATTCCGATTATCATATAAATGTACCATGACCATAATGGATCTTTTTGTAGTACAATTGTATAGCAGAGATGATATTCTCAATCTAGGGAAAGCAAAATTGTGTGATTGCAAGCAACCTATGGTTGTTTCAAAATATGTTTTTGCGGCTAAAAATAGAAAGACTTGTCGCTAGCATACAAGAGCAGAGTTAGGATAATTGTGGAGCTCTCAAGTAGAAAGATGGCTAAGATTGTTAACACCTTTGATGGAAGAGAGTTGCAATGTTAGAATGGAAATGGGGATAGTTCTAAATGGATAAAGTGAATATACAACAATCATTGGCAACTACAAGAAAACAAATTCATTTATTTATAAAAATTCCCCATTATCATATAAATGTACCATGGCCATAATGGATCTTTTTGTAATACAATTGTATAGCTATGTTATTCTCAATCTAGGGAAAGAAAAATTGTGTGATTGCAGGCAACCTATGGTTGTTTCAAAATATGTTTTTGCAACTAAAAATATAAATACTTGCCACTAGCATACAAGAGCATGTTGATGATTGCAACTTCATGAGACATTCTCCAGATCGTACTCCTCTGGATTGAGTTGAGATGATCTATGAGAACACCTATGTGATAGGTGAGTCATACTCCTCTGGACTGAGTTGAGATGACTTGTGTTGGTATCTTTTCGTGCTCCTTGAGTTGAGATGACTTGAGATGGTCTCTTGTCATACTCCTATGGACTTAGTTGAGTTGACTTGAGATGGCTCTCCAGTTCATACTCCTATGGATTTAGTTGAGTTGATTTGTTTGAGAGTGACATCCCTTGTGGTTGAGCACATGTGGACTTGTCCATAGGGGCAGAGCACTAGAGGATGTGTGTGAGACCCCTTGTTATATTGTCAAAGAGTAAGACTATTGTAAAACCCTAATGTGTATTATGAAGGGTACAAGTCGGCCCTACTATGTAAAGACAATTAATGTTATGTAAAATATTAATTGTATTATTGAGTTGTACAAGTCGGCCCTATTATGCCAATGGACGCATCTATTTGATGATTTAGGTTATGTATTTATTAGAGAGACACATCCCCATTGTGGATTATATCTCATTCACTCAATGTTTTACTTGGAGATCTGAAATTTGGTGCGCATGTCTTATGTGCTATCTTTCTTGGTCATAGAAGCACCCTCTTGTGTGCATTAGGGTTCGTGGAGTAAGGGTGATATTCTCTTGGAAATATAGTAAAGGGTTTTTGGGTTTTTCCCTTGTTTAAGAAGGGTTTTCCCAGGATAACATCTTACCTCTTATGCATGGTTATTCTTCTTTTGATCTTGGTTTACTGCAACTATTGTATTTTGTGTTGTTGCATTCTTTATGGTTCAAGTTCATGTTGAATTGAAAAGAAACTACATGTGCTTGAGCCATCATTAAAAATTCAACATGGTATCAGAGCAGTGTTCCTAAAAGAGCCATTACACAAGCTACTCCAACACCCTTCCAAGCTAGTCGTTACCTTCTTGCTGCAACTACAAAAACGGCCCTTACCCTTTTCCTTGTCAAGCTAGATTTAGCACTTTCCCTTGAAGTGTTGGGCCTAATTTATTCACAGACAGGTAGTTCATAGTCCAACGCATCACTTACAACTGTCAGATTGAAAATTGAAGAAGTTTGGATTTTTAGACCTACGGTTTCTAGGGTTTCTGCAGATTTCGGCTTCTAGGGTTTCTGCAGGTCGTTGGGTATTCTTGCAACTCGCTGGGATTATTTTGACTCTCTATGGATTCTTGTTGGCCTTCTTAAGTCCAACAAACCTCTTAGAGACTTCCTCTTGAAAAATTCTATGGTTCTAGCCTAATCGTTAGGGTTTGTGAAAAATCTGCAGCCATGAGGAACATAACTTTGGTGGAAGATAGGCTTGATGGATCAAGAAACTTCAGCTCCTGGAAGTCAATATTACACATCACTCTAGAAGAGAGTAACCTAATGAATTTTATAGAAGGAACTCTACCAGCAATAGCAACTGATGAAGAGAAAGTTAAATGGAAGACAAATGACGTCAAAGCTAGAAAGATAATCATCTACTCAGTAAGAGATCATCTACTACCTCACATTTCTACCTTAAAGAAATCTTATCTAATGTATGATGCGTTGAAGAATATGTTTGAGAGCAACAACAATAACAAAGATCTTACATTGAAACACCAACTTCAAAATATCAAGATGATGAAATATGACACCACTGCTACCTTCTTCATGAAGATTTCAGAGATCAGAGATCAGTTAGGTGCCATTGGAGAAATCATAATAGACAGAGAACTTGTCATGATTACTCTCAATGCTCTTCCAAGCCATTGGGATCCATTCATTCAAAGTATCAGTGGAAGATCAGATTTACCTCAATTTGATCATCTATGGGCAGACTATACTCAGGAGGAAACCAAACTTATAGCCATAGGTTTGCAAGACTCCCATCATAATGAAAATCAATCCCTTGATTCTCATACAAAGAAAGGCAGAAGAAAAGGAAGAAGTTTCAACAAAGCATTCAATGACAAGAAAACTTCAACAACTCCAGGTCATGAACAAAGAAAAGACATATCAAAGATTCAATGTTTCAGATGTGACAAGTATGGACACATTGAGAGAAATTGTCCTACCAGGAAGAAAGGAAGACAACATGCCTCCACTACCGATGTTGATTCAGAACCACCACAGAGGGATAAAGGCATAAAAGATGAAGTGTTATTCTTCATTTCATCGCTCTCAGGTACAGTTCCTACTGATAGTGATATTTGGTTGATTGACAGTGGTGCTTCCAGACACATGACTGGATATAGTGAACATCTCATTGATCTTGTAGAGAAAGAGTCTTGTCTGCATGTTGTACTTGGTGATAATGCCAGATAGATTGTGGAGGGAGTTGGATCTTCTTCCTTTCAACTAGATTCTGACATACCTCTTCAATTAAGTGAGGTATTATATGTACCTGGGATGAAAAGAAACCTTGTCTATGTTTCTACCTTAGAGGATAAAGGATACAAGGTTATTTTCTCTAAAGGAAAAGTTCTTGCATGGCACAAGAACTCCCCCATTGATTATGCCCGGGTTATTGGTGATCGAGAAAACAGTTTGTACAGATTGATTGTCTTACCAATCCAGGACTTATTACATGATACTATCATCTTGAGTGAGTTATGGCATAGGAGACTTGCCCATTTACATTATAGAGCCCTTTGGGCTCTTGGGAAGATGGTGACAAGTCTTCCAAAGATACATATTGATCATGATGGAATTTGCAGAGGTTGTGCTCCTGGAAAGAATGTCAAGGGGTCATTTCCAAGTAGTGACAGTATATCCAAGGGGATCTTGTACTTGATACATACAGATGTTTGTGGACCTATGTTCGTTGCTTCCTTGAGAGGATACTTGTACAATGTTCTCTTCATCGATGATCACTCTCATAAGACATGGATCTAATTCTTGAAGACCAAGGATGGATTCCTTGCGAGATTTCAATAGTTTAAATCTCAGGTTGAGAACCTAACCAGGAGAAAGATCAAAGTGTTGAGATCAGATAATGGAGGAGAGTACACCTCCAAGGATTTCAGTGATTTATGTATTGAAGCGAGATCAAGAGGGAGTACATTGTTCCTTATAACCCTCAACAAAATGGGGTTGCAGAGAGGAAGAACAGATTCATTGTTGAGGAAACCAAAGTGAGGATACATAATCAGAATCTACCTATGATTATGTGGGCATAGGCATCCATGGCAGTTGTGTATAATCAGAATAGGATTCCTCGTAAGATTCTGAAGAAAATGACTCTCAAAGAAGCTTTCACCGGAGTGAAGCCTAAGGTTGCACACTTCAGGATATTTGGGAGTCCAGTATACATTCATGTACCCAAGGAAAAGAGGACCAAGTTAGAACCTTTAGGCAGAAAGGGTACATTTGTAGGGTACAGTGAATCTTCGAAGGTATACCAGATCTACATCCCTGGTCAGAGAAAAATTGAGGTTAGCAGATATGTCACCTTTGAAGAAGAGATGGCCTTTCGAAGATCCAAACAATATCAAATGGATATTGACAACGAGAAGAAAAAAGAGACAGTACCTTCTCCCCTTCATCATTTCATAGGAAGATAGCTACTAATCCAATTGATCCAGTTGATCCCGTAGCTCCAGTTGATGTTGCCAGAGACATTGCAGTAGTCCATAAGAGGCCTGCATGGGCTCGACGAAATCTGCAGAAGCCAAAGGTACATGCAACTCCTCATGGTACATTCCGAGAGAGAAAGAGACCATAGAAATTTTCGAGCTATGTTTCAGCAATGAGTTGTTGATGACTGCAGCATTGTGTGACATTCTCCATGTCGTTCTCCTCTGGACTGTGTTGAGTTGATCTGTGAGAGGGACCATGTGATGGGTGTGTCATTCTCCTCTGGACTGATTTGAGACAATGTGTGTCCACGTGTTGAGTGTTCCCATGTGATGGGTCTGTGTCAGACTCTGGATTGAGTTGTGATGGCATGTGGTCTCTTTTCTACTCCTGTGAATTGATTTGAGATGACTTGAGATAGTCTCATGCCTTGTACTCCTCTGGACTGAGTTGATTTGGCTTGATATGGTCTCCTTCCTTGTAATCCTATGAACTTAGTTGAGTCAGCATGAGATGGTTCTATGGTACTCCTGTGGACTCAGTTGAGTAATTTGTTGAGTGTGACATCCCTGTGGATGAGCACAGGTGGATGTGTCCCTAGTGGTTAAGCACTAGAGGATGTGTGATATCCCTTGATATATTGTTAGAGAATGAGACTTTGGTAAAACCCTAATTATGTTGTGAAGGGTACAAGTTGGCCCCACCATGTGAAATATAATTAATATTGTGTAATTATTAATTATATTATTAAGTTGTACAGGTCGGCCCTATTGTGCCAATAGACACATCATTTTATGTGATAGGTTTTGTATAAATAAGAGTGGATCCCCATTGTGGATCACACTCACTTGTTATCTCACAAATTCAGAATTTGAGGTCTAAAATTATGAGGACTTCAATTCACACTTCTCTAGGAGTTATTTTTCTCAATCATAGCAACACCCTATTGTGTGCTAGGTTTGGTGGTGGATGGAGGATCTTCTCTTGACAGTATAACAAAGGATTGTTGGGTTTTTTTCTCTTGGTTGAGAAGGGTTTTCCCAGGATAAACTCTTGTGTTCTTGTGCATGGTTATTCTTCTTGTGATTTTGTCTTACTGCATCTATTGTATAGTGTTGATGTAGTCATTGTTTATGGTTCAGTTCATGCTAAAATGAAATAAACTACATGCATCAGCTTAACCATCTTAAAAACTTAACATGGTAACAGAGCATTTACTTGAAAAAGATCATTTGCATAAATTTGAAGGCAGGTCGTGGGCTACTAAACCCTGCCGCTGGTATAAAGAGAGGGTTGTACCTCCCTTAATTTTTTGTGGTGAAGATCAAGACTGGTTGTGTGCCTATTAGACCTGGTCGAGCCCTGTTTAAGGTGATTACCCACATGGAGAAGCCCCTCTATGGATGTCGCAGCTAGAAGGAGCCCTTAAATGCAAACTTGAAACAAAATTGCAAACCTATTGCAGCTTCCATGGTGTTTCTTTCTAAGGCAGGCTCTTTGGTGGATTTGAGGCAGCTCTATGACAAGACTAAGGCTCATTCCTTGACAGAGAAAAGGGAAAATCTGAGATTTTCTGAAGGTCGAATTTGTGACAGTCCTAAGACATTTCTGAAGTTGATTTAAATATTTTTTTGTTGCAAAGTTGGGCATGTTCTAAGGTTGTTCTGAGGCAGCAAACCTTTTGGAGACCTGGGGCTACAAGGAGGCCCAGTTAAATGTCTATTATGTGGCAAGTTCTGTGACAACTTTTGAAACAGACCAAAAAGCATTTTTGTAACGAAGTTTGGACCTGTTCTAAAGCTAATTTTTAAAAGTGATAAGGAAAATTTCTGGTATGTTCTGAAGCCCAAGAATTAAGGCTATGACAGCAAGAAATTTGAGGTAGCCTTGTGTGTATATCTGAAAAGTATAAGGTTGAGTTTCAAGCCTGTGTTTGAGTACTAATTGATGATTAGTTTTGGAGTAAAGTTACAGCCTGCTCTGACGCAAGATTGAGGTGGATTCTGAGATCTTGCTACTAGAAGTATTCAAGCAACTTCTAATTCTGAGTTTGAAGAAGTTTTGAAGTAAATTTCTGAAAACTTGTTTCAAGATTGATCCTTGAGGTGACTTTTGAGCATGGGCTATATGGAAGATCTAGTGGACATCAAAGAGACTAGACTTGCAGTCCTTGACACTAGGAGACTAGACTTGTAGATGCTGATGTGAAAGGGTTCAATCCCTTGTCACTATGAGACTAGGCTTGCAGTTAGTGATGTGCAAGGGAAGCAACATTAGCCACCTCAAAAGAAGTCAAGGAATGCAGGAAAGAATGATGAGGAGTTGTTCTCTATCTCAGCTTTCTCAGGAGGACTGAAAGCAAGATTGAGCATGATTGTAGACTAAGGTAAGTTTGTGTTACTTTCCTTATTTGATTTCATCATTACTCTGCAGTTGCTTGCATTTTGATAATAAAGGATATTATCCTTGGTGTGGGAGCCCTCATGGATTGGACCATGATCTGTGGTACGAGAGTCCAATTTTTTGGTCGGTTGTTATCCTAAGTACAGGAGGCCGTCTTGGTTGTTATCCCTACGAGAGGCCATCTTGGTTTTTATTCTAGTACAGGAGGCCATTTTGGTTTTTATCCCTTCGGGGGGAATCTTGGTTATTGTTCTAGTACAGGAGGCCATTTTGGTTGTTATCCCTACGGGAGGCCAGATTTCTTATTTCATTATTGAAGGGCTATTATCCCTGGTACAGGAGCCCATTTGTATTGGTTGGTTATTATCCTAGTATCGGAGGCTATTTTGCGTGTTATCCCTATGGGAGGTCATCTTGGTTATTATCCTAGTATGGAAGTCCAGCATAGTACTGTAGAGGCAGTAGAGGACCTGAGAAGACATGGAATGTCTCTAGGATTACAACATCGAAAAAGGAATATGTCTATCCTTCAAACTTCACAGGGAGTCACTTGACTCATAGGAAGTCAAACTATTTGAGAAGAAGAGACATTACCTTCTCCCCCTTCAGCAGTTCAAAGGGAGATAGTTATTGATCCAGTTGATCCTGTAGCTCCAGTTGATGTTCCCATAGACATGGCAGTAGGCCGGGAGAGGCCTACATGGACTCGAAAGACTCTGCTAGAGGCAAAGGGACATGTAGCTCCTCGTGGTACATTCCGAGAGAGAAAGCGACCATAGATATTTTCGAGCTATGTTCCAGCTATGAGCCACATCATTGATATTGAACCTTCCTGTCATGGAGAAGTAGCATGTCAGCAGGTTTGGAAAGATGCCATGACAGAAGAGTATCAGTCCATCATGAAGAATGATGTGTGGGATATTTTTTTGAGACCAGAAGGGAAGTCTGTAGTGACTTCCAAGTGGATCTATAAGATCAAACATGCAGTTGATGAAAGTGTCAAGAAGTACAAAGCGAGATTTGTGGATAGAATATTCTCTCACGTGAAGGGAATAGATTATGAGGAGACATTTTCTCTTGTTTCTCAAATACACTTCCATCTATACGATTATTGATCTTGCAGCATCCATGGGTTGAAGACTACATCTAATGGATGTAAAGACAAGGCTTTCTCAATGCTGAGATTAAGGAAGATGTTTACATTGAGCAACCAGATGGATTTGTGACACATGAGAAGGAGTCTCATGTATGCAGGTTGAAGAAAGCCATGTATGGATTAAAAAAGGCACCTCGAGTGTGGTATGAGAAGATTGATGGAGACCTGATGAGTTTGGGCTTCAGCAAGAGTGTTGTTGATCCCAACCTATCCTATCACATTGTTGGTGACGAGTGCCTGATTTTGGTCCTATATGTGATTATTTATTCCTCATCGATTCAGAAAGCCTTATTGATGAATGAAAGTGTACTGCATTGGCTTCTGAATTTGAGATGAAGGACCTTGATATGATGCACTACTTCTTGGACTATAAGTATGGCAGAGGAGTGATGATATTTTCCTGAGTCAAGGAAAATATACAGTGGATATATTCGGGATGTTGGACTGCAAGTCCATGCCTACACCGATGGTGATGAACTTGAATAAAATGAACGAGGCTTCTTCCGATTCAGGAGATATTGATCCACATATTTATAGAAAGTTGATTGGATCATTGATGTATATGGCCAACACTAGACCTGATATATGATATGTAGTGAATGTACACAGCCAGTTCATGAGTCGACCAAGACAGACACACTGGATAGAAGAGAAGCATGTGTTGAGATATCTATGAGGCACAGTTAGTTATGGCCTGATATATGCCTCCAGTGTAGACATGAGATTGCAGGGATATTCCGATGCAGACTAGGCAGGGAGCGCAGTGGACTAGAAGAGCACATCTGGTTGGTGTTTTACTTTGTGATCTACCATCGGATCATCTCATCTCATCCCAAGTCAATGGTTGATATCATATCAAATGAATCTCAACTCAAAAACCACTTTACTTAAGTTTTCATAGTTTCACTTTATGTCCCTTAATTCACACACAAAGTGGATTAATTGTCATTTTAGGTTAAAATGACCAAATTTCACTTTTGACTTAAATATCCTAAGTCAAAGTGAAATTAGACATAAGGTACATGGTATAAAGTACTTCCTACATGTGTTTAGAAACTCACAAACACAAGGGGACCACTTTCCAAGGTACCCAAATCTCTACACTCCCTCTTACCGAGGAAAGTGCCCTTCACCCCCAATCTCATCCCTGCAATGGACATGGTTTCCTACTGGAAAATAATCGGTGAGTATGGTTGTACCCTGATCAATGAAAGTAGTCTCTGACACAGATCTGCGCAATTTGTGTGATCTATAGATGGAAGTGTCTCTCCACCTATCCAAGATCACTTAGATCTTGGTATCAAACCAAATATCTCCATCTTGGTCTCCCACCAAGGATTTCTACCTACCGGCATCTCGCCAATGGTCACTACTCTTGGAATCTCACCAAGATTCTCCCCCTCTTGGTATCTCACCAAGAGCACCTCGATCTTGGCATCTCACCAAGATCGTCAACTTGGCCTCTCGCCAAGTAGCTTCCACATGAAGTGCATCCAGAACCTGATCTTCCCGACTACGTAGCCAAGTGAGGCTCAAGCCTCTGTGGTTCCCTACCACTCCTCCTCATCAATCTTTGATGCTCTAAAGCCCCTGCACCAACCCTATGTCTCAGCAACTTTGAAATTGAATATGTCCCAGGTGGACCAGTCACCCCTGATGATGGTGTCCATGAAACCTGAGTCTGAGCTCCCTCTTAATCACTACTATGAGTTAGTAGGTCCTCCTCAACTATTTCCCATATGATGTTGGATGGTGTAACAACAGACAAAGTAGTTGTGAATGCACACTCTCTCGCAAACTGTTCATTGAACTCAAGATCCTATGTTGTCGCTACTGAAACATCCTACAACTTCTTCTTCTTCTTGGGACATTTTCCTGCATAGTGACCCATCTCCCTACAATCAAATCATATCATTGTGCCCATGTCTCTCGTATGCCCAATGCTTCTCTCTCCTCCCTCTGGTGGGGCCCCAAATTTGGGACCCTGTCGACCTCCCTAGTTGGTCTTCTTCTTGCCCTTTGTCTAAAGAGAAAGGTCTCCATCACCCTGCACTATCTGTTGTTGTCCAGAAGCCTCTGCTACAAGTCTAGTCACCTCCTAAAGGAAATCATCCCACATAGTCTCCCATGTGGGCATGACCTCCCTAGAAACAATCCCCTGAATGAATGGACCCCATGGTTTGGTAAAGTTGTTTAAGGTTGTCCTCACCATAGAATCTGGGTCCACCACCTCTCCAACAGCTCCAAGCTCATCTCTAATCTAAGTGTATCATCCAAGGAAGGAATTAATTGACTCATCCTGGAGCATACGAATGCCCCCGAGTAGATCATGAAGAACCATCTTCTGGTTCTCATTAGAGCTCTCATAAAGCTTGCATAGAGATGCCCACATCTCAAATGCCCAAGCTTTCCTAGTCAAGTGGGGAATGATGTGATCTCGCATTGCATCACATATCATCATTTTTTCCTTGTTGTTCCTCTTCATGAACTCTGCTAACAAGACGGGAGCATTAGCAGGGGGAACAAGAACAACTTCCTGAACTATATCCCATAGTTCGAGGTTCTCCAAGACAAAGACGATCCTAGCCTTCCAAGGAGACTAGTTGCTAGCTCCATCTATCCCATCCTCCACACACATTTGAGATGCTGACATCATGGCCAACTGCACTCAAATTGATGTTGCAACTGCAAAGGAACGTTGTCTCACTCATGTCAACACAGGTGTGAAAAAAGGCAAACAAACATCGACCTCACTCCTAGCAATATAGGTTTGAAAAGAGGTCATGAAAAAATAGCCTCACTCCTACCACGTAGGTGTGAAAAGAGACTGACAAAAATGTCCACAAACTCCTCTACAACTCTCCACAAAAATATGCCAGCAAGCTGCCACTGAACACGGTCAATGATTGTCCACAAAATCTGCCCAAAAGGTATATAAAACAGTCCCACAATATGTTATCCAAAAATCATCCACCAAGCTCTGATACCATGAAGATTTTCCAGGTCCTAACAGGCTGCCAACTAGGTATGTCTTTGACCTCAAGTTGGCTCTAAGTTTCAACTGTCAAACAAGGGTTTGTTGTTGTTTTATAACAGCAAATTGTTTAGTAACTTCTTTGTTGTTTTGTTACGGTTATATAGGCCATTAAGGTGCTCTAGCATGTAGTTTTGTCACAAGATGTTAGCACATGCATGCCATAAGCTATATAACACACCTAGAGATATTTTAGAGCTGAAATAATGTTGTTCTAAACACTAGCATACATGAAAATGAACACGAGTATTTTTGGTCAACATGACCCTAGATAAAACCCCTCCGGGGAAAACTAGTTTGGAATATGAGTGTATATATGTGGAGAAAAGAAGGTGGAATACAACAAGTACAATAAACAGATGAACCTGATACAATTGTAGCTTGAACCAAGCTGAAACACAAGTCCAAATGAAGAAGATGCACCCTAGGATGGTGCACCCTCCTCACAAGTTTCTTAGACCACTAAACTAAAGCTCTCTGCCAATTAGAAGCTCTGATGGAGAAACCCTCCCACAGTACTCTGAATCTGTGTTGTAGCTCTCCAATGAAATTTTCCTCAAAGAAAATTGAGCTCTGCAAGTCCTCCCTGCTAGATGTGCGCCCTCCTCCTCAAGTGCACCCTCCTCCTAGCAAGAAATAGCTCCACAAATAAATGAAGGACTAAGCTTTTTGGCTACCACCATGAATGTGGGTGCCCAAGATTTCATCGCTCAATGCATCCAACCTCATCTTCATGCTCCTCTCCCAACTCTATTGGCGAACATAATAAGGAATAATGAGCTCTCCTTTGCCCTTGCGCCCTCTTTAAGGATGCATAAGGAAACCTAGAAAGTGAGTGGATGACATCATCTCATCTCATCCCAAGTCAATGGTTGAGATCATCTCAAATGAATCTCAACTCAAAACCCACTTTACTTAAGTTTCCATAGTTTCATTTTATGTCCCTTAATTCACCCACAAAGTGAATTAATTGTCATTTTAGGCTAAAATGACCAAAGTTTACTTTTGAATTATGACTTTTGACTTAAATCTCCTAAGTCAAAGTGAAATTATACATAAGGTACATGGTACATGGTACAAAGTACTTCCCACGTGTGTTTAGAAGCTCATAAACACAAGGGGACCACTTTCCAAGGTACCCAAATCTCAACAGCTTCCTGGTGCAGCAGGAAACAGAGTTTTGTGGCTTTGAGTACCGCAAAAGCAGAGTACATTGCATTATGTGTGGCAGTCTGCGAAGCAGTGAGGCTTCGCAAGCTCCTTGCAGAATTACTTGGACATGAGATGGATTCCACTGTTATCCATTGCAATAACCAGAGTTGTGTAAATCTCTTCAAGAATCCTATGTTTAACGATAAATCGAAACACATTGGGATATGGTGCAAAGGAAAGCAGTACATGTGCAGTACCTTTCTACACACGAGCAAGTTGCATATCTCTTCACCAAACCGCTTGCCAGGACGAAGTTCGAGTACTTCCGTGAGAGACTTGGCCTGGTGGAGAATGACTCCCTAGCAAAGAGGGAGTGTTGATGATTGCAGTGTCATGTGACATTCTCCAGGTCATTCTCCTCTGGACTGAGTTGAGTCGATCTTTGAGAGGGCCCATGTGATGGGTGTGTCGTTCTCCTCTGGACTGAGTTGAGACGATGTGTGCCCACGTGTTGGGTGTGCCCATGTGATGGGTGTACGTCAAACTATGGACTGAGTTGTGATGATGTGTGGTCTCTTTTCCACTCCTCTGGACTGAGTTGTGATGACGTGTGGTCTCTTGTCTACTCCTCTCGACTGAGTTGTGATGACGTGTGGTCTCTTGTCTACTCCTCTAGACTGAGTTGAGATGACTTGAGATGGTCTCCTTCCTTGTATTCCTCTGGACTGAGTTGAGTCGGCTTTAGATGGTATCCTTCCTTGTACTCCTATGGACTTAGTTGAGTCGGCATGATATGTTTCTCCAGATGGTACTCCAGTGGACTCAGTTGAGTAATCTGTTGAGTGTGACTTCCTTGTGGATGATCACAGGTGGATGTGTCCCTAGTGGCTGAGCACTAGAGGATGTGTGAGATACCTTGCTATATTGTCAGAGAGTGAGACTTTGGTAAAACACTAATTATATTGTGAAGGGTACAAGTCGGCCCCACCATGTGAAAGATAATTAATATTCTGTAATTATTAATTATATTATTAAGGGGTACAAGTCGGCCCTATTGTACCAATAGACACATCATTTGATGTGATAGGTTTTGTATAAATAAGAGTGGATCCCCATTGTGGATCACACTCACATGCTATCTCACAACTTCAGAAGTTGAGGTCTGAAATTATGAGGACTGCAATTCGCACTTCTCTAGGAGTTATTTTTCTCAGTCATAGTAGCACCCTATTGTATGCTAGTTTTGGTGGTGGATGGAGGATCTTCTCTTGACAGTATAGCAAAGGATTGTTGGGTTTTTTCCCCTTAATTGAGAAGGGTTTTCCCAGGATAAACTCATGTGTTCTTGTGCATGGTTATTATTCTTGTGATCTTGGTTTACTGCAGCTATTGTATTGTGTTGTTGCGGTCATTGTTTATGGTTCAATTCATGCTAAAATGAAATAAACTAAATGCATCATCTTAACCATCTTAAAAAATTAACATGAGCCACATCATTGATACTGAGCCTTCTTGTCATGGAGAAGTAGCAGGTCAGCAGGTTTGGCAAGATGCCATGACCAAAGAGTATCAGTCCATCAAGAAGAATGATGCGTAGGATATTATTCCGAGACTGAAAGGGAAGTCTGCAGTGACTTCCAAGTGGATGTATAAGATCAAACATGTCGTTGATGGAAGTGTCAAGAAGTACAAAACGATATTTGTGGCTAGAGGATTCTCTCGGGTGGAGGGAATAGATTATGAGGAGACATTTGCTCATGTTGCCCGATACACTTCCATCCATACGATTATCGCCCTTGCTACATCCTTGGGTTGGAGACTACATCAGATGGATGTGAAGACAGCGTTTCTCAATGGAGAGATTGAGGAAGAAGTTTACATCGAGCAACTAGATGGATTCATGATACATGAGAAGGAGTCTCATGTGTGCAGGTTGAAGAAAGCTTTGTATGGACTAAAGCAGACACCTTGTGCATGGTATGAGAAGACGGATGGATACTTGATGAGTTTGGGCTTCAGCAAGAGTGTTGTTGATCCCAACCTATACTACAACATTGTTGGTGACGAGTGCCTGATTTTGGTCCTATATGTTGATGACTTATTCCTCACCGGTTTAGAAAGCCTTATTGTTAAATGCAAGGGTGCATTGGCTTCTGAATTCGAGATCAAGGACCTTGGTATGATGCACTACTTCTTGGGACTAGAAGTGTGGCAAAGCACTAATGAGATTCTCCTGAGTCATGGGAAATACACAGTTGAGATATTGAAGAAATTTGAGATGACAGACTGCAAGCCCATGGCTACACCAATGGTGATGAATCTGAAGAAACTAAACAAGACTTCTTCCAATTCAGGCGAGATTGATCCACATCTTTACAAAGAGTTGATTGGATCATTGATGTATCTAGTTAACACCAAACCTGATATATGCTATGCAGTGAGTCTACTCAGCCAGTTTATGAGTCAGTCGAGACAGACACACCGGATAGTAGCGAAGCATATGTTGAGATATTTACAAGGCATAGTTGGTTATGGACTAAGATATGCCTCCAGTGTAGAGATGATATTGTAGGAATATTCCGATGCAGATTGGGCAGGGAGCGCAATGGACCGGAAGAGCACCTTTGGTTGTTGTTTTACTTTGGGATCTACCATGGTTTTCTAGTGCAGCGGGAAACAAACTTATGTGGCTTTGAGTACTGCAGAAGCAGAGTACATTGAATTATGTGTGGAAGTCCAAGTGTAAATGTGTTGAACCTACACATAATAGATCTAGCTAAACAATAATACACACATTTGCATAGAGAATTGGAGAAGGAAAAAGAAGGAGATAAATAATGGAAGAATTCGCATTAACCGTTGAGAATAATGAATAATTTACACATGATATACTCTGTATATCTCAATGAGTTTGACTTGAGGTAAACCAATGCGGCATAGTGGTGGTCTAGAGTGATATGGACACACACCAGCAGTTACGGGAGTGAATTGCCACCTATTCTAGTCTCTCAGACAGTTACGGGAGTGAACTGCCACCTAGTTGAGTTAACTAGTCAACTAGTCTTCAGTTAACTCACTGAATTGAGAGTAGTAAGGAGTTAACTCAGGGAATCAAGGCTAATGCACCACTTTGGTGATGATACCAAGGCAAGGTCGAATTAGTATGGTGATGTTCCCAATGCAACATCTAAACTCAACTTAACTAGTCAAACTGAAGTGTCAACTGAAAGGGAATATTCTCTAGGTGGAATATTCTCCCCTAAAATATAGGAGACTAGATAATGACTAATTATGAATAATAAACAAGGAATAACCTTTAGGAAAAAGAAATCATAAGTGTGTGTGAAGTAACTCCAACACCCCCCCTGAACATCACTATGGTGAAAATAAAGATTGGGTCCCGGCAACGAGCCCATGTTAGGTACCCAAGTACAAAAGATACACTGAAAATAAAGTGAGGAAAGAGGGAAAACCCCCCCTCAAGGTACAATGTATGTAAAAAGAAGAACTACAGTTGCTAGGCAACTATGTCCTTCACTCCAAGACGACCTCGCAGAGAATAGAATTTATTCTCAGTGAAGGTCTTGGTAAAAATGTATGTCGTCTGTTCTGCTGAAGGACAGACCTGTAAGTCGATGATCCCTTCGTGTACCAAGTCCCGGATGTAGTGCATGTGGATCTCGATGTGCTTCGTTCGCTGCCTCTGAATTGGATCTCTGCAAAACTTCAGAGTGCTCTGGTTGTCACACCAGATGACGATCGGTCGATGAAACTGAATTCCCAACTCAGTGAGAAAATTTTGCAGCCACATAGCCTGAATGGTTATGTTAACTACCCCTCTGTACTCTGCCTCGGCTGAAGATAGAGCAATAGCAGCTTGCTTCTTGCTTGACCAACAGATAGGCCTGGAACCAAGACTGAGTGAGTAACCAGATGTGGACTTGCGATCAATGTTATCGCTAGCCCAGTCGAAATCAGTAAACCCAATGAGATCTAATGTAGAGTCAACTGCATAATGAATCCCAAAGGTGATGGTGCCCTGTACGTATCGAAGGATACGCTTTGCAGCTTTCCAATATATCTCATGCGGCTCCCGCATGAACCTGTAAACTGCGCCAACTACATATGAGAGGTCTGTTCTGGAGTGTGTGAGATACAACAAGCTCCCCACTAGCTGTTTGTACAGTGTGTTGTCAACCAGTGGAGTCTCCCCAGCATCCTCAAGTTTGAATCCTGATAGGAAAGGAGTTGGAGCAAACTTGCAGTCTGTCATGTGAAATCTCAAGGAGATTTCGTGCATACTTGGCCTGAGACAGTTTGATGCCTGATGCATCCTGACTGAGCTCGAGTCCAAGGAAGAAGTGTAGTAGACCCATGTCCTTCATCAAAAACCTGTCATGTAGAATCCTCTTGACTACAACAATCACTGAAGTCGAGTAACTGGTAATCAGCAAATCATCGACATACAAAACTAAAAGTAGAAGTGAATCAGCCATCCTGAGCATGTATACATTCGAGTCTGATTTACAACGTACAAAGTTATGTGACAACAGGTAGGAGTCCATCTTGGCATACCATGCCCTCGGAGCCTACTTGAGGCCATAAAGTGACTTCTTCAGTCGACCGACCAAAGATGAGTCCTGCATAAATCCCTAGGGCTGCTCCATGTAGATCTCCTCAAAGAGATCACTATGAAGAAATGCATTCTTCACATCCATTTGATGGACTACCCATCCCTTGGTTGTCGCAATGGAAAGTGTCAATCGTATGGAATCCATCTTCGCTACTGAAGCGAAGGTCTCATCATAGTCAATACCATGAACCTGTTGAAAGCCTTTGGCAACAAGCCTGGCTTTGTATCTGTTGATTTGTCCATTTGCTGCGCTCTTGGTCCTGTAGACCCATCTGCATCTGACAAGTTTCCTCCCAGAAAGAAGGGGAACCAGATCCCAAGTCTGGTTCTCGAGGAGGGAGTTGTACTCCTCCTGCATGGCGGATTGCCAAAAGGGATTTCCAGCAGCCTCGCCATAAGACTGTGGATCTGAAGACTGAACCAAGAAAAGATGCCTCGAAGGCAATGGTTCAATGGCAGTGGGTGCAACAGGAGGTTCCTTGAAATCAGATCGAGTCCTCCTAGTATCTATTGGATCACCGACGAGATCCCCTCCATCCTGAAGAGTAGTCTGTGCCCACTTTGGCCTCTGCTCTAGCTCTGCAACTGCATCTTGATGCTCTGACTCTGCATTTGACTGTACTGACTCTGAATCTGAATATGAATCCTCTGAATCAGAACTCTCATCTGAAGAAGATTCGGCATGTGCATGCTCATCATCTCGAACAGGTGGAAGAGTGAAGGTGTCTGCATGCGACTGTTGAGGTACATGCGAGACACTTTCCTCAAATTGGACACTACGCTCAATGATGAGCCAGTTCGAGGAAAGATCAATAAGCCGATATCCCTTCACACTGTCGGGGTATCCAACAAAAATGCACTCAGTGCTCTGTGAATAAAGTGTCTTCTTCTTTTCAGAGGGAATCTGGGCCCATGCACGTGAACCAAAAATGCGAAAGTGGGTCACTTCCGGTTTGAGGCCACTCCAAGCCTCATAGGGGGTCTTATCCTTGACAGATCTATGAGGAGATCTATTTTGGATGTATGTTGCACAGTTAAGTGCTTCATCCCATAGTCTCTGTGGTAGTAACTTTGCATGCAACATGCAACATGCAACATGCCATCTCCTTTAGAAATCAGTTTTTCCGCTCAGCAACTCCATTTTGTTGCGGAGTATAGGGAACTGAATGCTGCAACTAAATCCCTGCCTCATGGAAAAGATTATGGATCTCATGATTTACATACTCTCCCCCATTATCATTTCAGAGGACTTTGATCTTCTTTCCAGACTGTGTCTCAACCAAAGCTTTGAAATCTTTGAGGTGTTAAAAGACCTTGGATTTTTGCTTGAAAAAGTAGATCCATGTAAAACGTGAGAAATCGTCAACAAAAATGAGAACAAACCTCACTTTGTTGATCGATGGATGCAGAAAAGGACCCATGAAGTCACTGTGGATCAGATCTAAAGGTGTGGAAGATGGCTCAGACTTTCCCTTGTCGAATTTCTCTTGAAGGTGTTTTCCGAGAACACATCCCTCACATACTCCCTTGGAGAAATGGATGTTAGGTAGACCATCAACTAATCTATGCTTGCTAAGTTGTTGCATGTATCTGAAATTCAAATGTCCAAGCCTTTCATGCCATATCCTACTACTTTCATCAGCGTAAGTAAGCAGTAAAGCAGAATCAGGTTCAATGAATTCAGAAAATGTATACAATTTAAACTGATGATTTACCTCACTGATTGCAACCCTGGAGTTGGTTTGCATGTCGTAGATGTCCATGGCATTTGGTGTGAATATGAATCTCTTTTTGGTGCCGGAATTCGTCATCTGATACACGGAGAGAAGGTTCACAGAAAGCTTGGGAACATGCAACACATTCTCGAAACTTTCGTTGGTGAGTTCAATCATTCCTTTGTCGGTGACTTCGACAGAAGAGTTGTCCCCCATCAGAATGGGAGGACCTTTGCATGCATCCAAAGAAGAATATATTGTTTCTGAGGCAGCCATGTGATGTGATGCTCTTGAATCTACGATCCAAGCATCGGGAGAGGAGTTGATGGAAATCAAGGCATGGATAGAATTGTATTTCTTGGAATTCGGATCTTCTGGCTTCCTTCGTCTTTGCACCCTCGGGGATGCAATCTCCAAGGTTGTTTTGCTGAAGTATTTGAGACATCAGATCTATTTGTTTTTGCATGCATGCGAATTCTGAATGGAATCCTTTGTGACAATATGTGCATTTATCTCCTTTTCTTCCCTTTTCTCCTTTGGATCCGGAGGCATCGGTGAAGGGTTTTGTGTACCCTTCCTTCTTCGTATGTGCATGAGATTTCCTCTTATCTTTATCTTTAGATTTCTGATATTTGTGGCTGCCATCATGCACAGTGAGTGCATGCTCCCTTGGGTCTTTGATTGTGCCCATGTTGATGAGCTTGGTTTGCTCTTGTGTCAAGGATTCGATAAAGTCCTCAAGAGAAGGCATCTTCCAAGTGGCTCTAGAGGCGAATCTGACAGTATGGAATGTGGATACGAATACAGATAATTTAGGTCCAAGCTTGAAGAGAATGGTGAGAACCATTTGTTTCTCCTTCGTTGATTTATCAACCTCGCAAGCTTTGAGTTGCGACAGTAAATCCTTGAATTTTGTAAAGAAATCTTGGATATTGTCGAAGCTTTTTGGATCCAATGTGAGCAGCTCCACCTCCAGCATGTGTCCCCTCGTCTAATCCTGTTTTCCAAAGATCCCTTCCAAGATTTTCCAGGCTTCATTGGGAGTCTTATAGGAATATATGTGAAAAAAGAGATCAGGAGAGATAAAACTGCAAATTGTTCCGAGTGCCTCATCCATGTGATTTAAGTACTTGGATTTTTCTATGGCTAATGTCGGTTTTGTATCTGTCTTCATGGTTAACCTATACAACCCTCTGGATCAGATATGTATGGCTATTTTCTCCTTCCATGCAAAATAGTTGTAAGGTGTAAGAATAAATTCTTTTTGGAATTTCATCTTTCCGTTGTCTTCAATTTTTTGTACCTGCAAAAATTTTTGGTGTAGCTTTTGCTTAGCATTCTGTCGGCTCTGATACCATGTAAATGTGTTGAACCTGCATAGAATAGATCTAGCTAAACAATAATACACACATTTGCAGACAGAATTGGAGAAGGAATAAGAAGGAGAGAAAGAATGGAAGAATTCTCATTAACCGTTGTGAATAATGAATAATTTACACATGGTATACTCTGTATATCTCAATGAGTTCAACTTGAGGTGAACCAATGCGCCATAGTGGTGGTATAGAGTGATTTGGACACACACCAGCAGTTACAAGAGTGAACTGCCACATATTCTAGTCTCTCAGACAGTTACGGGAGTGAACTACCACCTAGTTGAGTTAACTAGTCAACTAGTCTTCAGTTAATTGACTGAACAGAGAGTAGTGAGGAGTTAACTCAGGGAATCAAGGTTAATGCGCCACTTTGGTGATGATACCAAGGCAAAGTCGAATTAGCATGGTGATGATCCCAATGTTGCATGGTGATGATCCCAATGCAACATCTAAACTCAACTCAACTAGTCAAACTAAAGTGTCAACTGAAAGAGAATATTCTCTAGGTGGAATATTCTCCCATAAAATATAGGAGACTGGATAATGACTAATTATGAATAATAAACAAGGAATAACATTTAGGAAAAAGAAATCCTAGGTGTGTGTGAAGTAACTCCAACACCAAGAAGCAGTGTGGCTTCGCAAGCTCCTTGCTAACTTATTTGGACATGAGATGGATTCCATTGTTATCCATTGTGATAACCAAAGTTGTGTGAAGCTCTTAAAGAATCTTGTGTTTCATGATAAATCGAAACACATTGAGATCAAATACCATTACATCAAAGATATGGTGCGGAGAAAAGAAGTACATGTGCAGTACCTTTCTAGACACGAGCAAGTTGCAAATGTCTTCACCAAACCTCTTTCTAGGACGAAGTTCGAGTACTTCCATGAGAGACTTGGCCTGGTGGAGAATGCCTCCCTAGCTGAGAGGGAGTGTTGATGATTGTAGCTTCATGAGACATTCTCCAGATCATACTCCTCTGGATTGAGTTGAGATGATTTGTGAGAACACCTATGTGATAGGTGAGTCGTACTCCTCTGGACTGAGTTGAGATGACTTGTGTTGGTCTCTTGTCGTGCTCCTCTGGACTGAGTTGAGATGACTTGAGATGGTATTTTGTCGTACTCCTATGGACTTAGTTGAGTTGACTTTAGATGGCTCTCCAGTTCGTACTCATATGGATTTAGTTGAGTTGATATGTTTGCGAGTGACGTCCCTTGTGGTTGAGCACATGTGGACTTGTCCCTAGTGGCAGAGCACTAAAGGATGTCTGTGAGACCCCTTGCTATATTGTCAAAAAGTAAGACTATTGTAAAACCCTAATTTGTATTATGAAGGGTACAAGTCAGCCCTATTGTATAAAAACAATTAATGTTATGTAAAAGATTAATTGTATTATTGAGTTGTATAAGTCGGCCCTATTGTGTCAATAGACACATCTATTTGGTGAGTTAGGTCATGTACTTATTAGAGAGATACATCCCCATTGTGGATTTTATCTCATTCACTCAATGTTTTACTTGGAGATCTGAAATTTGGTGGACACGTCTTATGCGCTAGCTTTCTTGGTCATAGAAGCACCCTCTTGTGTGCACTAGGGTTTGTGGAGTAAGGGTGATCTTCTCTTGGCAATATAGTAAAGGGTTGCTAGGTTTTTCCATTATTTGAGAAGGGTTTTCCCAGGATAACTTATTGTGTCTTGTGCATGGTTATTCTTCTTGTGATATTGATTTAGTGCAGCTATTGTATTTTGTGTTGCTGCATTGTTTATGGTTCAAGTTCATGTTAAATTGAAAAGAAACTACATATGTTTGAGCCATCATTAAAAATTCAACAGAGCAAAGTTAGGATAATTGTGGAGCTCTCAAGCAGAAAGATGGTTAAGATTGTTAACACCTTTGATGGAAAAGAGTTGCAATGTTAGAATGGAAATGGAGATAGTTCTGAATGGAGAAAGTGCATATAGCACAATCATTGGCAGCTACAAGAAAAAAAATTATAATGCCACAAAAAAAAAGGTTTTAAAGCTTGACAAAAAAGAGAGGACAATACAATGCCCATTAATTGACTTGCACTTCATACGAAATATTGATGGGAGTGGTCCATTGTGAATTAAGTAGCCTTGGAATACTTTATTGGCACATTTGAGAAGACCGATTCTGAATTTAAACACATCCATGTGCAACTCCAATAATTAAAAAACATTGAAAGTAGTAGTATGAGTGAGCATAGCATTGTAACTAGATTTAAATTCTCAACTAGTTGCAAGTAGTGAATGCAAAATCCCGAGATTTAAATTCTCGACTAGTTGCAAGTAGTGAATGCAAAATTCCAAAATCCCAATAGGTAAACCTTATTAAAATACTTCATCATATCATACATTAAATTTTTTTTTAAAGGACACTTTAAGCTTTCAAATGGTTTTTGATGCTCTGATATAAGAAGAAATGAAAATGCTAGATGACATGATATCTAGGAATAGGGTTGTAGTTTTATTTGCTGCAAAAAGCTAACACCATAAGAGTGGTTGGAGAATAAATTATGAAAACACCAAAGGCAGTAAAATGGATACAAGCACAAGCAACGTGTAATTCTCACAAACAAGGACAACAAAATAGCTACAAAGATGGGCAATAGAATATGTCCATGCAAGGGCAACAAGATACTCACATAGCTGCACAATTATTGAATAGTGGTATGAAGTATAACTGCAATTATTGAGATCTTGAAGGTGAGGAAACATCGACAAAAAAAATTAAGAGCTCATTCAGTTGGTTTTAAAGATGTGCAAGAAAATATGTTTCCATGGCTGAAGACATAAAAGGTGATATTTCAACCCATGCATATAAGGTGAAAGGCAAATTCCGTAATAATAGATTCTAATGCAGTAACACATTAACTTGCATAAAGGTTGGTTAGAAGCTTATCAATAAACCTTTACTGTAGATAGAATGAGTTCAATTAGGGAATGCCAATGGCTATAAAATTGGAGTGATAGTGTTATAACTTTCTTGAGAAATTGATTTCTTGTCCCAAATTTGACCAAAGATTTGTTGTTGTTGCAAAGATTATTGTTTAGGCACAAAAGAGTATCTCGATTGGAAAACATATTTGGTTGAAGACCTATTAAGCATTATTCTAATGAGGGCTCCCAAGGAATGTAATTATATGTTTATAACATAAACTCTATTGCTGCTTTAGAAGTATTAGAAGACATGCAAATTAACATACCTTGTTTGAAATTGATAAGAAGAACATGGTTGCAAAGTTTACAATTAAAAAAGAGTGTAAAAGTGGATGTGAGGTTTACTATACCTAGACGTTCATATTTTTGTGGACCGGTGAATTTGGATTTAATACAAAGCACAATATTTCCTTATATTCAGTGGTGATTTTAAGTATAAAAAATTTACAAGGCTTTTGAAAGTTCAAACAAGGTCCTTTTATGTTCTAACATAATCTCCATCGCAAAGCAGATCTTCATATTTAGATAAAAGAGTTGTGATGTATTTGTTATTCTAGCCTTATAGTTGATGAAATGTTGTTCAATGGAAACGAGTTGAACTCTTGAATTATATAAAAATTGTTTTGGGCTTTAGATATTGGATTTTATCATTCACTCCCTTGCGTAAGGGGAGGTGATTTGAACAATGCCTTAGGTCACTAAGACTGCTATGAGCAAAATGGTAAATGTGTAAACCGCAATGATATAAAAAACAATTAAGAGGTCAGTACAGGCCTCCCAAGCCACATTGAGAATGATGGTACCTAAGAAGAACAGAATTTCCCAAGTTTTCCAATGAAGTTTTCTAAATATTATTTTACAAGTTTATATTAACATTACAAATTATAGGATCTTTGCAAAGTTGAACTATTGAAGGTTTTGTATCCTACAAATTTCTTTCTTCTTTCTGCAAATTCGATCATCCAACTTTCAAAATGTTCATGAGATCTAAGAATGAACTATCATCAAAAAATCCAAATTAAGATGAAAAGGAGGAAAAAGAAAGCCACAACATACTGTAAACTCAAATAATTAGGCCTGAATGCAGGTAATATATATTCCTGGCATCCATGCAATTGCTCGTTTGTTAAATGTACCCATGGAAAATATAAATTCCCCCACATCAGACTCCCATATATTGCAACATTTTCTCCAGGATATAGACCCTAAAGGATGCTGTCTACTAAGGCATTTATCTATTTATTGAGCTGGAGAAACTCAAGGCTCAAACATAATTCCATCATGTTTATCAGGCACTCATATCATTGGCTCTGAATGAGATGAACAATAAACATGATTCTCAAAAGCATCCAACTCAACATTCTCTTGAGCCTTCAAATTCAAGGTCAATAAAAGACTTTCCATTTAAGTGTGCCCCAAAGCTACCTTCGTGTAATGTGACTTCTATTTGTGTAGAATTTATTTTTAAATCACCATAGCCTATAATATTTTCATTGCCATTACTGTTTCTGTCCACATCATCATTTTCTTTGATCATTATCATGCACCCATATTGTCCCTCCCTAGGTGGTTGATTGAGCACACTTGACCTGCAAGAAACGAATATGTTTTTTGTAACAATGCAATTATCTGTTGTTAACATCAGTCGATGCTTCCTACCAAGTAACTGTTCAACACGTTTGATATTGCCAGCAGCTAGAGCTTTACGGACAAGAGTTGAAGAGACCTGCCCTTTCTCTCGCAAATCTGTTCCTGTAGTTTCCTGTTCCAAACTTGATCCATCAAACTTATCCATAACATAATCTACAATGTAAGCCTTAAGGCCATATTCCCCACACAACTGGACCAAATCGGATGCATCACCCGAAGCCTTGTACCCAAATCTGTAATTTGCACCTGCAAAGTTGCGACTTAAGACACTTTAAAAATATCTACTGTACTTGCAACAGCTGTAACAATGAAAATGTGAGAGTATAAATTATTCTTGTGAGTGTACTTGTGCACTGCAGAATAAAAGGCAAGTTTGCACTTTCTCTGGGCGATAACATTGACAAATAACTAAGGATCCAAATTTGAACAACGAGAACAAATTTTGCAAATATCATAAATGTGAGGACAAACTTACCTGCCACCACTCCCTTTACTCCTAATTCCTTTGATAGCTTCTCTACAAATTGGCGAGGGCTCAAATAACGCACGTGAGCAAATTGAACATGGTATTCATGTGGAACCACACCATCACATAAAGGTGCCCACAGAGAAAGTACACGCTTTCGATCACATTTGGCAACAACAGGCAGCCTGCACAAATGAGTAACCATAAACCTCACGGAAACAAAAACTCAACTAAGAGTACTGCCAAGTTGCCAACTAGATGAAACAGATGACAGAAGGTACTCAACTGAAACAAATGCAGATATATAGAAGAAAGGTACTGGGAGAAATCATGAGAAGCTGCTGTTAATGATATACACACAATTGTGGTATTTTATGTCAATAGAAAGCACTTGTCAGCACAGAAAATGAAATGCTTCAAAAGGGCTCCACTATGTGTTGCTCAAGTACCAATATACAAACTGTGTATCCTATTCTCAAACTGTATTGTACCCATAAGCAGCTTACAAAACCTGCTCAATTACATGTTAAAGAAGAAATTAGAGAAATTGTGATCTCATGGGAACATATCACCCCTGAACGAATAATAAGGAGTTACAAATGGAACACAATTTTTGTGAGGAACAGACAAATAGTTGAAGTAGCAGAGGATGGACGCTGTAGCCTGTTCAGTAGATACTAGATACTAAACAGAACGTATCTCTGAGAAGCTGATTAAAAGTAAAAACACAAGATAAACTTCAATCAGGAATCTTACGGAAGGCAATCATATATTGAAGCCAAGTTCCTAACAAATTGTAATTTGTTTTATCAACATGACATATTTAATACAGTTTAGGACTTCTATTAGGAAGATGATTCAGTAGATGGTGTTTTAGTTCTTTTGTCACTACAAAGTATTCGTCATAATGTGCCAGTGATGTGTCAAGGATGGAACTGTTAAACCCCCATGCCTAGGGACAACTAGAGTAGATCATGTCTCGTGGCCCACAATGGAGACATTGATCCCGAACATGATGGGGATCAGCATATCCACAGATGGCAGCCCAGCATGTCCACAAATGGCAGCCCAGCATCCCCCTTCATTTACCTTTACAACTAAAGGTCAACCAAGACTCATCATATCCAAGCAACTCAGTGTATGGGAGATAGTAGGCCAGTGTCACCATGACTTATGTTAGTCCTTTCATGCAAAGTGTTGTGCTTAATTTTGTTAGAAATAGGGTAAAATTCAAAACAAAAATGCTTAAAAATTTTCTGTCTACTGGATCAGCATAAACTAGAAAACATACAAACAGATCTGAGACTAATAAATATTTCTGAGTATGATAAAATACAAACAGATCTGAAACAAATAAATATTTCTGAGTAAGATAACATAGCTTTTAGCTTACCTCCTGATTCAATGATAGAAGTACCTGACACACATGTGAATGTAAGCCTCTGAAAGAATGATGGATCAAACCTCTTAGGGTTTGATCTCTGCCAAAGAGAACTGTAAGACTGTTTTACCAATAAATAGGAAGCCCCAAGGAAGACAACAATAACCCAAAATATTGAACAGCAAATAACCCCATCAAGAAAACCCTCCAATAAACAGTGATAGCATAGGAAGGAGATCTGAACAGCAAGGAATTCAACTACAAGCAAACTCTCATACAGATCTGGACAGCAAGGAAAACATCTACAAGCAAACTCTCATACAGATCTGGACAGCAAGGAAAACATCCACAAGAAGACCCTTCATACAGATCTAGGACAGCAAGTAGATCAACCACAAGAAGAAACTTCACACAGATCTGAACAGTGATGAGATCAACCACATAAAAATCCTTGCATGGATCTGAACGGCAATGAGATCATCCACAGGAAAAACCTTCCACAGATCTGGACAGGAGGATAGAAAAAAACTTTCACTTTGCACACACAGCAAAACCCTCTTTCAAACTGGACAGCAAAGCAGTTAACCTCTTCACAGAAAAACGCAGGGATAAACCCCAATACTGAGGACAGCAAGAGTAGAACCCTTAAAGGAGAAACATCAGCAAATAAGTTCAGCAAGGAGTAACAACACTCACAAGTATCCAGCAGAAGGCCCCCTGAAACCTCACACACAGCGGCAATCACGGGGAAGGGCCGCGGCACTTCTAGACAGCCAAAGGAAGATCCGTGGCTCCTTCAAAGAACAGTCCGTGGCAGCCAAGGGAGCACGGTGAGTAATAGGCAGAGTGGGAGAGGTCCAATACCTCTAAACCATCAAGCAACTCCAGCCAATCAACTATCCAAACAGATAAACTCAGATCTGAAAAGATACATCAAAAGAAGAGGCCGCATCACACAAGGATAACTGAGGTAGCCACAGCAAATAGGAGAGAGAGGGTGAGTGAGTAATAGAATGCTAGGGGGTAGGGTCTTATTTATAGCTAGGAGAAGGATTAGGGCAATTAAAAAATTATAATTAAATATTGACTTTTAATCAATATAAATATTAATTAAAATGTCAATTAATATTAATATTAATTATGCCCCCGGAGGGGCAGCTCAATTGGCAAGTACCGTGAAAATGAAGTTCCATGAGGTTTCGAGTTCAATTCCCCCCGACTTACCTTGTGTGCCACGTAAGGGGCATCATGGGCACACCTGGAGGTTATAGTGGTAGCGGTTGGATAACACGGCCACGTGTAACTCGAGCACGTGCCCAACTAGTTGTTGATTCCTCCAGACACCAAAAAAAAATAAAAAATAAAAAAAAATATTAATATTAATTATAAAAACCCTAAACACATAAAACCCCAATCACATAACATAAAACCCTAATTACATAAAGTAAAACCCCAATCACATAAAACAAGAGGAAAACAAAACAACAAGGGGTTACCTTTTAAGACAAAGTCAAGGGGGGTTACATAATGGCAAAACATGTTCACATGAGTCTCATAATGACCTATAAACTTTATCATCACAACATAAGAGGGTACATCAACAATGTGGTCATGTCCATCTTCATAGACACTCCTAGGTCTCATAGACCATCCCAGGAGAGAGGAAGAAGATCACACATCAACACATCTTGGTATTACACCAAGATCTACCTGGTCAAGGACCAGGTTGCCCCAGAACACATTTGGGGCCCTAGAACACATCTAGGGTCTTATCCACCAAGGTACAAGACCAAGGATCAACCCATGCATTAAGCAAGGGTTCCCTGGAACACGTCCAGGGACCCTAGACACATCTAGGGATTTATACCAACCACCAAGGAACACATCCAAGGATCAATCCAGGCACTGAGCAAGGATTCCCTGGAACATAGCCAGGGGCCCTAGACACATCAAGGGACTTGTATCAACCACCAAGGAACATATCTAAGGATCAATCCAAGCACTGAGCAAGGATTCCCTGGAACACATCCAGGGGCCCTAGACACATCTAGGACTTACAGCTTGGCCTAAGACCAAGAACCCCAGTCATATACTGGGGGCCCTCACTAGGGTCTTTTTCCATGGCTCTCACTGATTGGTCTCATACTAAGAAACCCCATGAGTGTGTTGGAGGCCCTAGTCCACAGCTAGGGTCTTCTCCATCCTCCGGAGAATTGCTCTTGCAGCTGCATTAATTTCAACACTCCCTCTCAACAAGAGAGGCATTCTCAGCAATACCAAGCTTGTCTCGAAAGTACATATATTTTTTCAATGACATAGGCTTGGTCAAAATATCTGTGGTTTGTTCCATCATCGGAACATACTGAATACTGAGAATGTTCTTCTACACTATGTCCCGAACATAATGATATCTCATCTCAATGTGTTTGTCATGAAAACACAGGAATCACGAAGAGCTTTACACAGCGCCGGTTATCACAGTGGATTATTGTAGGTTCCAACTCAGCACTGAACAAATTTGAGAGTAGCTTTAAGAGCCATGCTGGTTCTCTACTAGCAGCACTTGCAGCAATGTATTATGCCTCTGTAGTGCTCTAGGCTATGGAGCCCTGTTTCCTGCTGAACCAGGAGATCATAGCGGAACCCAAGCTCAAACAATATCAGGAAGTACTCTTCTAGTCCACTGTACTGCCCATCCAATCTGAAACTGTATCCATGAAGCATTACACCTTCACTGAAGTGTATCTAAGCCCATAGCCTATAGTCCCCCGAACATATCTCAGAATATGTTTAACAACAACCATATGAATATGCTTCGGTTCACGCATGAACTGGATGAGGACATTCACTGCATGATAAATATCTGGTCTGGTATGTATAAGATATATCAAGGACCCAATGAGGTCTTCCGGATCTAGAACTATAGCTTGATCTTGTAACTTCTTCAGTTTAGAAATCATCAGTGTGGATATGGACTTACAGTCCAACATGCCAAGTCTGCGGAGCATATCAACTGCGTACTTTCTCTTGTGAGAAAAAGATCTCACCCGGTTTCTGCCACACCTCTAAGCTTAGAAAATAATGCAAAAGACCCAAGTCTTTTATTTCAACTTCTGCTGAAAAGCTCCCTCTTAGTCTGAGCTATCAAAATTTCCTTTCCTGTAAGGAACAGATCATCCTAAGATAGCAGGATGATTGTGTACAATCTTTGTATGAAGATTGGGATCTGCAATACTCTTGGTGAACCCAAGACTCTGTAGAGAAACTGTTAATTCTTCCATACCAAGCTCTTGGAGCTTGCTATAATTTATGGGATTCTTTCCCATGGATGACGAACCCCTCAAGCTGTTTAATATAACCTCTTGCTCAACTTCACCGTTAAGAAAATCAGTCTTAACATTTATCTCGTGAAGTTTCCAAATCAGAAACTGCAGAAAGAGAGGTAATGATCTTGATGGAAGTAATCTGGCAATAGAAGTAAGGATCTCATCATAGATAATCCCTCCTATCTGAGAGAAGTCATGAGTCACAAATTTAATCTCAATACTGCCATCTCCTGCATGTTATGGTCTAACTCACATACAGGGACTGCTCCCTCTGAGTCTCATAAAATCCTATGACTTTGATTTGGTGTCGTATCTCTGCAAGATGTACTTGGTGTCGGTACCAAGTTTAATATGAAAATTTGAGTCAGACTTTTACTAGATTATGTTTATGTTACGTGACCTCACAAACTGCAAGATACATATAACAGGAAACAAGTAGCCTTATTGAGTTCTTAAATTAGCTTGGGCTTAAGACACACATGTGCAGACTGCTACCAGCTAAAGTTATCTGGGGCATCTTTGTGTATGCAATAACTGTTAGTTCAAGTAATTGTCCTACTAGCTTGATGTCTATGCAAGACCCCTTTTATAAGAGTTTGGTTCCTGATCAAAGTTACTTAAAACTGATCAAGACTTGAACACGATCTCAAGGAATCTACAATAGAAAACCAAGGATCCACCAAAAATAAAGAACACTAGCCTCTAGATTCTCCTAACAGGAGATCTCTCTCAACTAGCATTGGTCACTCTACCAATAATCCAAACAAGTTTACTTTGGCATCCCATAAGTGTACAAGAGAATAAATAAGATAGTCTTTCACTATCCCCATCTGAGCCCATTCTTTTAGACCTTTTCTAAACAACATTAACTTTGTAGGCAATTAAAATTGAGTCAATGCCTACTGGCTTTAAATCTGGAATCAACACCCTGGTATCCATATTAGAAAAGGAAATAAATTAAATATGACTATCTTCTATTTAGATGTTAATCTCAAGCCAAAAAAAAAATGCCATCTGCCAAGAACCATAGTAGTGAGTTTATGGTTGCCTTTCTGGTGAATTTAATTTCATCAAGGATGATTAAAAATGCAAATTCTTAACTATTCAACAAGAGTACAGAGATCGTCTATTCTCTTCTCCAACCAAAATCATCAGAAGCTAAGTACCCAATGAATGTCTCAGCAGAAAACGTATCATTCTCCCCTTAAGCAATCTAAAGAGACCAACTGCGAGGAGCTTCTATATTTCTTTAAAGGTTTGTTGTTAAGACTTGACTACAACACTTGTTCTGATAACATTCAACTGTCATAAGTACATTTAAAGATGAGGGAAACAAGTTTAACAGATGGCTAGTGGTATCCTATATCTTTCAATAGATAAAGAAACATTTTCTATAACTGGATGTGGAAGTATCCAACAGTAGAGAGTAATTCAAGGTAGATTCAACCCTTGAATTGGGTGAGTAATCCTCACCATCTTAATGGTGTCACCAGCAAGGAGTCATTTAGGTAGGTTGATCAGATTTAAATGCTAAAGGTAAACTTGTTACAGTTACAACCATAAAACAGTTTTGGCTTGAATTCTAGCACTTAAATTTAATGCTTGCATGAAACTCTGTGCACCTACACACTAGAGACAACACAATATCCCTCAATGCTCCAAATTACAATATCTCTCACAAAATCAATACTTCTGGAATACACATACCACTGGATAAGAAAACCATGGCTGCTAGAGTTGTTATGAAGATATCATGGAGTACACTGCTCATAATAAAAGTTCTATCAGAGGCTATCATGACAAACACAGCAATGAATTAAAAGAAGGCCATTTACTAGCACATTCTACCTTCCTTGGATCAGAGGCATGTGATGTTCATGGCACTCCATGTATCCACCACTAAGCACAGAAAGTAAAAACAACTTTCAGAAAGCAAATTAAAAAAAAATGAAACCAGGTGCCCTTGCAAGTACTCTCTCTTTACTTCAAAACAAACAGAAAGTCAAGGAGAACAAAGCAAATTGAATTTGGGTTTCAATGACTGTTGATCAGTGAACCCTAAGAAGTGGATCTACGTAGGCTCAAGTCTGCACTCTTGAGCTCCTTAATGCCCTAAGCTCTGAAACCATGTTAGAAATAGGGTAAAATTCTTAAAAAAAAATCTGTCTACTGGATCAGCATAAACTAGAAAACATACGAACAGATCTGAGACTAATAAATATTTCTGAGTATGATAAAATACAAACAGATCTGAAACAAATAAATATTTCTGAGTAAGATAACATAGCTTTTAGCGTACCTCCTAATTTAATGATAGAAGTTCCTGACACACATGTGAATGTAAGCCTCTGAAAGAATGCTTAGATTTAGTTCAGGTTCATGGATCAAACCTCTTAGGGTTTGATCTCTATCAAAGAGAACTGTAGGACTTTTTGCCAATAAATAGGAAGCCCCAAGGAAGACAACAATAACCCAAAATCTTGAACAGCAAATAACCCCATCAAGAAAACCCTCCAATAAACAGTGATAGCATAGGAAGGAGATCTGGACAGCAAGGAATTCAACTACAAGCAAACTCTCATACAGATCTGGACAGCAAGGAAAACATCTACAAGAAAACTCTCATACAGATCTAGACAGCAAGGAAAACATCCACAAGAAGACCCTTCATACAGATCTAGGACAGCAAGTAGATCAACCACAAGAAGAAACTTCACACAGATCTGAATAGTGAAGAGATCAACCACATAAAAATCCTTCCACGGATCTGAACAGCAATGAGATCATCCACAGGAAAAACCTTCCACCGATCTAGACAGGAGGACAGAAAAAAACTTTCACTTTGCACACACAGCAAAACCCTCTTTCAAACTGGACAGCAAAGCAGTTAACCTCTTCACAGAAAAATGCAAGGATAAACCCCAATATTGAGGACAGCAAGAGTAGAACCCTTAAAGGAGAAACATCAGCAAATAAGTTCAGCAAGGAGTAACAACACTCACAAGTATCCAGCAGAAGGCCCCCCCGAAACCTCACACAGAGCGGCAATCACAGGGAAGGGCCACGGCACTTCTACACAGCCAAAGGAAGATCTGCGGCTCCTTCAAAGAACAATCTGTGGCAGCCAAGGGAGCACGGTGAGTAGTAGACAGAGTGGGAGGGGTCCAATACCTCTAAACCATCAAGCAACTCCATCCAATCAACTGTCCAAACGGATAAACTCAGATCTGAAAAGATACATCAAAAGAAGAGGCCGCATCACACAAGGATAACTGAGGTAGCCACAACAAATAGGAGAGAGAGGGTTACTGAGTAATAGAATGCTAGAGGGTAGGGTCTTTCTTATAGTTAGGAGAAGGGTTAGGGAAATTAAAAAATTATAATTAAATATTGGCTATTAATTAATATAAATATTAATTAAAATGTCAATTAAATATTAATATTAATTATAAAAACCCTAAACACATAAAACCCCAATCACATAACATAAAACCCTAATTACATAAAGTAAAACCCCAATCACATAACATAAAACCTTAATTACATAAAGTAAAACCCCAATCACATAAAACAAGAGGAAAACAAAACAACAAGGGGTTACCTTTTAAGACGAAGTCAAGGGGGGTTACATAATGGAAAAACATGTCCACATGAGTCTCATAGTGACCTATAAACTTTATCATCACTGCATAAGAGGGTACATCAACAATGTGGTCATGTCCATCTTCATAGACACTCCTAGATCTCATAGACCATCCCAAGAGAGAGGAAGAAGATCACACATCAACACATCTTGATATTACACCAAGATCTACCTGGTCAAGGACCAAGTTTCCCCAGAACACATCTAGGGTCTTATCCACCAAGGTACAAGACCAAGGATCAACCCATGCATTAAGCAAGGGTTCCCTGGAACATGTCCAGGGGCCCTAGACACATCTAGGGACTTATACCAACGACCAAGGAACACATCCAAGGATCAATCCAGGCACTGAGCAAGGATTCTCTGAAACACAGCCAGAGGCCCTAGACACATCTAGGGACTTGGATCAACCACCAAGTAACATATCCAAGGATCAATCCAAGCATTGCGCAAGGATTCCCTGGAACACATCCAGGGGCCTAGACACATCTAGGGACTTACTGCTTGGCCTAAGACCAAGAACCCCAGTCATATACTGGGGGCCCTCACTAGGGTCTTTAGCCAGTTTTGCTAGATCATTGTCCATGAGGAGTCCAAGTCAATCAAAAATCAGCAAATAATTGGCTAAATTAAAATAGCCAAATTTTGTAAAAAAGACTAAAGTCATGAGAGAGAGTGGGAAAAGGATTCCTAATGTATTTCCTAAGTTGGGAAAGTGATTTTCCACTTAGAAGAACCCCCCTTACTAAGCCAACAAACTAAAGTGATCATTCCCTAAGGAGAAGTTCGCCCCCCTTGCTCATGAACACATGGGAAATAAAAATTAAAGCAAGAGGGTGGCCAAAACCTTGGGTATACCCATCCTTGAGCCTAACTTCATATTGGGTAATTGGAAAAGGTGTTTTCCCCCTTCCCCACTCACCCCTCAAACCCTAGACACTACCAAAACCCTAAAAGTGTGCCCCCTTGAGATGACCTCCCTCCCTTTGATGTGTGACACTTGGAGCTCATCCAAGAGGGGTCTTTCCTCTCTCTCAACTATAAAAGAGTGCCTACCCCTCCTCATTTATCCATCTATTCTCAGAGCAAGTTTATGCTGTCCAAATTTCTCCCATTCTTTTCCCTCTCTCTCCGATTTCCTCATTGTAAATCTTGCTACAAGTATTTGTAGCAACATTTTATGAATAATAAAGGAAGCTTTGGAGGATCTCTTCTGTGCATTGGAGGTCTTCTTGGTGCTCTTCATGGTGTTCTTGTGAGGTGATATTGTTGCATTCAATTTCTTGTATTTTTTGCTTTCACTATTTAACTTGGAGGCCCAAGCAAAGTATTTTGCTTGGGAATAATTGGTAGTAGTATTACTATTAGTTTTGTGATTGTTTCTTTCAAGTTTGGAAAGTATTTGCAAGCTTATTAGATGCTCTCACATCCTCGTTTTATTGCGTAGCAAGAACATACTTATTTGCAGGTCACTAAAGGATTGGAGGGGTGAATTTCAGATTTGGAAATTCACTCATTCAACCATCCAAGGCTTCCATTATTTTTATGTTCTTGTTTCCACCATTTTCCTCTCATTTATAAGCATTTTTCTGATCTGAAATAGTCACTTAAAACTCCATTTTTATAATCAGATTTTTACATTTAAATTTATGTTTTATGAACTAACAGAAATTAATCATTTTTCAAGTGTTTTGTAGCATTTTTCAACAAGTTTAGTTTGTTGTTTTATGCAGGTTCTCGCCAAGATAAGGGGAGGTGCTACTTGTTTTGGGCCCCCAAAACATTCAAAGAAACTTCCTAAAGTTTGGGTACCAAAACCCCCTTCATTTCTCTTCTTCTAAAGTATTGTAAGCAGTCCAAGAGAGTCTCTTGGGCTTGCATTCTCACTTTTAAATATAAAAATCTGATATTGTAAATAGTTAGAAAATATTGCCCACATCTTGCAAAGAAATTGGCCTAAGCCATCCTTGCAATATCGTGAAGGCTAGGTTTAGATTTAATTTTCTGCATTTCTTTTATTATACCCACCTTGGCCAAAAACGATAAGCTTGTCCTCCATCTTGTGCCATTGTTGTAGGGTTGTTCTTTCTTTTTAAAGTCATTTAAATTGCTTAATTTTTCCCACACCTTGCAAAGAGATTGGCCTAAGCCATCTTTGCAATATTGTGAAGGCTAGTCTATCTTTTAAATTATTGCAAAGTAATCATATTTGTGCTCCGCCTTTGCCCCGTATTTCGTCCCCTTGCCACTTTGTGGATCTTGGGTAACTAAGAAAAGGAAAAAGATTGAGAGGTTAGTTTAATTAGGCACCCAATTATTATTGCTTCTACCACTAAAAGGGGTGACTTGGGAGGCTACAAGGGGTTGAAGTCGGGGACATCTTCAAGACATACGTGTCCTCCTTGCTTGAGCGCCCAAGCATTCCGGATTTGACCTGTGGAGCTAGGGAAGGACCTTGTTTGTCATTCTTCTTGAGCACCCAACAATTCCTTTTGGTTGAGGGGATAACAATTTGGGGTAGTCACATAGTTTAGGCTTGTATCTCTCACACTTTAATTCCCCTAATTCAAGAGAGACTTAAAATTTATTAAAATCAATCAACACAACTTTCACAATTTTGCATTTCAAGTTTATCTTTCAAGCAATTTTACTTTCCAAGTTGTGTAATTTACATTTCAAGCAAGTTTACTTTCCAAGCAACTTTTACTTTCAAAGCAATCCTACTTTTCATGCTATTTAGGCAAGTTCTTTCATTGTTGATATTTACATGTATTAAAGATTCTTTATTTGGGTTGTAAGCATTCTTGTTCATTTGGAAATAATTGTCTAAAGCTAGTAGTCATTTCATTATCTAATTCATTGTGTAGATATTTCAGTCTTGTTTCATATTGTAGATATATATTTAATTGCTCATCTCAATAAGTAAACCTTGGGTATATTTTAGGCACTGGTTTATTTCTTATATTGTCAAGAAAAGGTTTGTCTGTCATTAAAGGAATTGCATTTGCATTGTTTGTTTGTCATCGGATTGGCTCTCCCTAATAAAAACCAAATTAACTCATAGATCACTAATCATAACTCAACATAGTTAAATAGGATCTACCCCCTTGGCTTCCCTAGGAGTGAGCCTAGACGGAAGAGGTCTAGATCGAGGTGACAGTGGGTCTAGACTTAGGCTTGTGCCTCTAAGGACACAGCAAGTGGGTTGGAGACTTCTCCACGTTAGTAGGTGTGTATAAGGACAGCAACATCTTTGGCGCCATTGCCGGGGATAAGTCTCTTATCCTTGGTTAATCGACAAACTCTAATTAATTCTTTAAAAATTAAGTAATAAAACTTTTTCCTAAAATATTTTAAACTTGAGTTGTGTTATGCAACATTGCTTAGTCTCCAAGTGGCTACTCCATTTGATAATTCTTTGAGGTATACTACTAGAAGCAATCTGCAAGGAGTGGTTTATTCCTTTCCTAAACCTGAAAGGGTGTATAGGAGGAGAATAAACAGACTTGCTCCTCGTAGGCTACTTGAAAGTCTTGGAGAAGAAGCAATCTCTGATATACATCTCTTGTTTGCACATAATAATCCTACAACTTTTTGTTTTCCTTTTTGTTTTTGCTTTGTTTGATGCTTCTTGTTTGGTTAGAATAAACTTGATCATGTGGCGACTCCACTTCAAAATAAGTTGACAAAGCATTCTTCAAGAAGGAACTCGCAGCTTGCTTAGCTTCATCCTTGAACTTGAAAGGGTTTTTGGAGGGAGTTAGCCAAGCTTTCTTCTCATAGGATCCTTAATAATCTTTGGGTCCCAGTCCTTTTCTGTGGACCTTTTTATTTTTGTTTAATGAATATAGTTTAGAAATGGATGATTTTTATAACCCTATTGATTTTTCAAGAATAATTGGTTATCCTCATGAACTTCCTAAAGTAGCTATTGAAAACTTGCCTGGTTTTTGTGATAATGGTGATGCTAACTCTCACGTCAAAGCCTTTTGGCAGTGCATTGGCAAGTGGTGTGATCGACATATTCATGAGGATGTTCTAATGAAATTGTTTGTCTTGAATCTAGCTGAGGAAGATGCTTACTTTTGGTTTCATGATTCGGATGACTGTGAGTTTAAAACCATACAGGATTTGATGCATGCTTTCTTAGAGAGATGGGGGGATGATCAGGTTGAAACTTACAATGAATTGGTTGATGCTTTTGTGGAAAAATGGAAGGAGAAGGAACCTCCAGATATAAAAACAGTCAATTCAGATATTAAGATGGATGCTCCCATCGAGAAATTGACAGAGGTTGTTAAAGCCACGGAATCCATCTATGTAGATCAGTTAAAAATCGTGGAAGCTCACCTTGTCAGTACACAGGGTTACATTGGATGTTCAGATCTTATAGAACTAGAACTTCACAGTGAACAAGAAAGGGAATTTCACTTGGAAATTTCGGATGAGCCCATAAATGAGTCATTGATTGATCAAGGGGAAATTGAGTTTGAAGTTGTTGAATATCCAAATAATTCACATCCCCACCCGCCTCCCGAAGAACCCATCTCTTCAGAAAAGATTCTTGACAACCTTGATGGAAACAATGAAGCAATGTCCTTGACAACTCCATTTCTGACCTCTCACCCATCAAATGATTCAATACAAGATAATGGGAACATGGAAGGCAATTGGAGTTTACAAATTCCAAATCATTATGAACAATGCTTGGCCTTCCACCATGACAGTCATATGCATAAATTTATCAAAACTTCACAAGGTTTGTCAAACTTCAAAGTTTGGTTGAATAAAGGAAGACACATGTTTCTTGGGTGGTCTATTCTCAGGAAAAACTCCAAGTTGATAAAACTTGGAAAGGGGACTTCAACGACTCACCCTGAACAGGGACTTTTTAGACACCTAGGATCTTACCTCATCCATAATGTGGTCGGTCATAATTCTTTCCACCTTAGCCACTTGGATGGTGAGCCCATGAATATTCCAAGGAATGGGCAACTACTCAAGCTATTTTTCAATGATGAGCAACCTGGTGTCCAAAATGGGCACCCTTTCTAACGTATCTCTCACCTTTTTCCCTTTGAATATTTCAATTTTGTATTATTTCATTTATGTATATAGTTCATTGTATAATCATTTTATTTATGTGATTATTCTCAATATCCTTTCATTTATTTATGATTTATTCTTTTACACATGTACTTATGTTGGGTATTGGTGAGCACTCTGTTTTGTAGATTCTGAGGTTCTCGCATGCTCTCCTTCCAAAGAGATTGAACATACGTCCCCATGTGGAGCCAAAGGTTGACCACCTATTTCGACTAGGGGGTCAATGTCATGTACCATGAAGATATGTACCTAGTGGTACAACCAGTTTGAAGACTTTTGGCTTAGCGGGGCAAATTTTGCCCACGGCACGTTTTTTCTATGTACTCGAAATGTCCGCTCCCCTGCATGGGATAATAATGTAATATGCTAGCATGAGTCAATTTTTGTCTAGTTACCTAGGACTTTATCATTAGGGAAGTCCTTTCATCCAATGTTTTTTTCCTCAGGTAATTAATCTTGCTTAACTGCAATTTTAATTATCCTTGAGTTTTTCACTCCCATAAATCCTCCAAAGTAGTGAAAGGTGTTCTAATGATTGAGCCCAATGGATGTCTAAGGTTTGGAAGTGTTTTAAATGACCATGCTAGACATCTCCTAGAGTCTTGTGAAATTCCGTTAAGTTTAGATAGGATTTTTATATAATTAAAATTCCCGCAAATTGAGAATTTTTAATTATTTTTGATGTAAAATGTAAAAATTTGGTCCTTGGGGATTTTGTGTAGGGGTATGAGTACTCAAATCAAATGGAAAATGACCCCCCGCAACCTTGGACCAAGTTTCAGCTCATTTTGACAAGTTTTACTAGGTCATTGTCCATGAGGAGTGCAAGTCAGTCAAAAATCAGTAAATAATTGGCTAAATTAAAATAGACAAATTTTGTAAAAATGACTAAAGTCATGAGAGAGTTGGAAAAGGATTCCTAATGTATTTCCTAAGTTGGGAAAGTTTTAAGTGATTTTCCACTTAGAAGAACCCCCCTTACTAAGCCAACAACCTAAAGTGATCATTACCTAAGGAGAAGTGCGCCCACCTTGCTCATGAACACATGGGAAATAAAAATTAAAACAAGAGGGTGGCCAAAACCTTGGGTGTACCCCTCCTTGAGCCTAACTTCATATTGGGTAATTGGAAAAGGTGTTTTCCCCCTTCCCCACTCACCCCTCAAACCCTAGACACTACCAAAACCCTAAAAGTGCACCCCCCTTGAGATGACCTCCCTCCCTTTGATGTGTGACACTTGAAGCTCATCCAAGAGGCATCTTTCCTCTCACAACTATAAAAGAATGCCTACCCCTCCTCATTTATCCATCTATTCTCAGAGCAAGTCTATGATGTCCAAATTTCTCCCATTCTTTTCCCTCTCTCCCATTCCCTCATTGTAAATCTTGCTACAAGTATTTGTAGCAACATTTTATGAATAATAAAGGAAGCTTTGGAGGATCTCTTTTGTGCATTGGAGGTCTTCTTGGTGCTCTTCATGGTGTTCTTGTGAGGTGATATCGTTGCATTCCATTTCTTGTATTTTTTGCTTTCACTAGTTTAACTCGGAGACCCAAGCAAAGTATTTTGCTTGGGAATTGTTATCCCCGATATCTAGGGATAACTAGGAGATCATGTCTCGAGGCCCACAGGTCCTAGACATGGAGTATCGAGAGCAGGATTGACCTGAGC
>JASDQU010010538.1:354548-372831 GCA_032191745.1 Picea mariana | reverse complement strand
CTTAGGCTTAAGTGACTTTTCCTAAGTATTTTGGCTTAATTCATCGTTTAGCCATTAATTCCTCCTTATTTCTCCATCTTGTTCCCTGTTTGTGCCTGACTATAGTCTACGGGAACATATAGACTACTAAGTCACTCCCGGCTGGCCTACTCTTGGGGACGGGACATCACACATATGAGGCACTGCAGTTGAGGAAGTTTCTCTTGGGACTGTTCGATAAGGAGTTAGAGGCTATTGTGATACATTATGATAATCAGAGTTGCATCAGGCTATCTGAGAATCCTATGTTTCATGATGTTAGCAAGCATATAGACATCCGTTATCACTTCATACGATATTGTTTACAGAGGGGAGTTGTGGGGCTCCAATATATATAGACAGACGATCAGATGGCAGATATATTTACCAAGGCACTATGCAGACAGAAATTCATGAAGTTTAGAGATCAAATGAGGTTGGTCCAGAATCCCTTCCTCGTTAAGAGGGAATGCTGAGAAGAGTAACTCAGAAGGTAGTCTTCCATGTGGTGGCATCCTAGCATGGAGGGGAACAATGAAACTAGCCAAGTTGATGGGTTAAATCTTTTTCCGAAGTCTAACTTAGAAAAAGTACATTAAATGTGTTATATTTTAATGTTGACTTAATGAGCACTTTTTCTGAAGTTAAAAGTGAAAATAATTCAAGTGATGATTTTTCAATATTGGCCATCCATCTCATTAAGAGAGTAAGGGTTGATCTCAGCCCTTGATCTCTTTGGAGATAGGGTTTTCGTTTTCTCATTGAGATAAAAGAAATCGACTTGGTGGTTGGGGCGCATTATTTCATTGAGAGAGGGCAAATTTCTGCTAGAGGAAGAGATTTGCTTTAGGGTTTGCTGGAAGAAAAGTACAGAGAAGACGAAGGAGGCATTTTGTGGGTGGATCGATTAGCTTTCCTTGACATTTGCAGAGATCGTACTTCAAATCTGAGTGAGGGCAAACAGATTCAGTTGTATGATTCTAGGAAGCTTTACTCCCTGCTTCACAAAAGGCAAGTCCTAGCACCTATTCTTAATGCTCAATGGACTTCTTCTGATCACAACGATAAGTGGATGCACGGGCTTCATAGAATTTTGTCCCTGCACTTGTCTTATACGCTGCAAGTATTTGCATGGATAGTTATCTATCAAGGATTTCCAACCAAGGCCAGCCTAGCTAAGAGTGGGCTAACATATGGACTTTGTCTCATTCAATGTTACCAAGAGCGTCCTCCCAAGGACCGCTCCCTGTAAAATTTTGAGGTACCAAAGGCTGCCAACACAAGTCTGTCCTTTGACCTGATGTTCGACACTAAAATCAAGGTTACCAAACTGTTTTCTCACTGTTTTGGGACAGTCACTAAGTCTGCTAATTCTGCCCAGAAATTCTGAATTTAGTCTTGTGATTTGATGCCCTTTTGAGGCTCTCTTTGCATGGGTTAAAATACGGTTTAGGCTGCCATAAACGTTAGCACATGCATATAGCTCAAAACATCAAATACCCTCTAGGATCTTTAACAACTAACACAGCTGAAAGTACTAAGCAAACCATGACAAATGTACACAAGTGTTTTTGGTCAACATGACCCTGGAAAAAAACCCCATGGGGAAATCCAATAAGATATATATATATATGGAGATCCCAAAGCAAATGCTACAACAAGTAAATTCACAAGGAACCTGATACAATCCAAGCTTCATCTAAACTTGTAATGGAGTCCCTCAAACTTGTGCCTACTAGCCTTAGACCAAGGCGCCCTTTGCCTTGGTGCGCCTCCTTCCCTTGCTTGCCTTTGCATTTGCCTTGAATGGTTGCATTGAAGTAAATGCCCTTGCAATTGATGAGTACGCCCCAACTCTCTTGTGCGCCCTCCTCAATCCTTGGTGTGCCCCCAGCTTTGGAGCGCCCCCTCTCAAAAGCTTGATGCACCCTAATCTCTAGTGCGCCCCCTCTCAAGCTTGTATGCAAGCTCACATGCATACACTTCACCTTCAAGCCTATGCGCCCAATGCAATGGTGTGCCCCTACTCCAAGAGTGCACCCAACCTCAAGCCAACACCCATCTTGATACCATGCGCCCTTCTCCTCTCAAGAAGATGCGCCCTCCATGAAAGCTCCGCAAGAAAGCTTGTGCCCTTTGCTCCAAGTGTGCCTCTTTTGCTCCTTGAAACCCTCACTTCCTCTCCTCCTCTTCACTCAACTCTCTCAAGTGACAATAATGAGCCTCACTTTACCCTCTTGCCTCCTTTAGCCTCTCTTAGGCCAAACCTAGAAGATCAAGGGCCTAGATTAGATCTATCCCAAGTCTAATCAATGGATGATATCACATCTCATAAATCTCATTTGGAAACCCACTTTGACTTAAGTTTCCATAGTTTGCTTTATGTTCTCTAATTCACTTTACTCAAGTGAATTAAATGTCACTTTATACTTGAGTGACTAATTTCACTTTATGACTTAAGTGAATAAAGTCAAAGTGAAATTAGAACATAAAGTAAACTGTGAGGGTAATACTATCCCCCCTTTGTGTTTAGAGACTCACAAACACAAGGGGACCACTTTCCAAGGTACCAAAATCTCAACACTCCCACCCCAAAACTGTGCTCTGATTGGGAGCATCCTAGAAGTGCCTCTGGTAGTGCGCTCCCTACCACTGTGGGGAACACGATGCTTCCTGTGACATTCTCGGAGTAGGAAACATGCTTCCTAGGCGCTCCCTTGCTTGCCTAGACACTCCGACAAAAAGAAAAGATTTTTTTTCTTAAAGGTGGGACATGTTACCCACCATATTGCACAAGGATTGCACATGTGGTTCTGATCACGTGTTTTAGAGTTTTGCAAGTTGGTATCATGATCCTATCCTTCCAAAGGTTGGGACATTGGTGGAGGTTGTTAGTAGCATCGGATGAGAAGTGGCTTACGTGGTGGATTGTCATGGCTTGGTTCTTGTTCATGGTGGCATATCTTGGTTGATGGAGCTTCAGGGTTTAGAAGTTGATGGTTATGAGATGCTCCTTGGTCCTATGGTATATCTTTGGTGGATGTTGTCATGATTGCCCTTGGACTCCTTTTATTATGACTTTGGTGGGTTGTGCTTCTATTACCATGGTACAAAACCTTTCTAGAGAATACCCTCATTGGCATACATGTGGATGTCATTTATTATTATTATATATGCCAATGAGCCATCCCCTCCATCCACCCATTAAACCTTTTGAGTGCCAACTACATTACTCTGAGATTCCCCTTGTATTTCATGTGTTCACCCTTTACACCATGATCTTTCATAAGTTCAACCATATATCTTATTTTAACCATGTGCAAGAGGCTTACACACATATGAAGGCACTTACGATATTTTATTAAACCATCCCCCTTTTACCACATGAAATGTTACTTTATACCATAGGGGACCATTTTATTCATAAGAGGGAGTTGCTCACCTTATGAACTCAATTTTTTTATATACCATGGTGAGGGGATTTAATTACAAATCCACGAATGCATTTAATTATTAACCATTTACCATGTGATTTAAAGGGCACATGTGTGGAGGAAGTAAATCATATTTTATTTTTGGATTATGTTTACAAAAATGTGGGCCTTAATGCATGGGAAGGCAAGGCCATGTGAATCATACCATGAAGGTTGCCTTCGTATCTTAGCCCGTATCCAAGATATATGTGAAGTCGTAGGATCATCTTTAGCATATGAAGGGGGTCCAAACCATATGAAATGGATTCCGTACAAGATTCGAACTATTTACTCAACCATCTTTTGATTATTCGATGCCCTCACACATGAACTAAAGAAAATATCATATGAGACATCTCATATGCTAGATTGGGTGATGGGGCCACCTTCACATGGCATTTTTTAAGTTGAACCGCCAATCTATGGAGCTGCTAATTTGCACTGGACATGGTACTCAACAATCATGGGTCCTCTTCTTCTTAGCGAATTACATAAACTGCCTCCCATTGTTCGTGCTAGAAGCCACGGGGTCCTCATTCACCATGGAAAAGGGATTCAGTAATGAAGTCGAGATGGCATGCATAGGATAATTGGGGTCACCATCTTACTAATTAAAGAGTTGTCGCCTTGTATGAGACAATTTATAGGCCAATCATGGGAGCGTGTAATATTTTTTAAGCCATTTTTTTATGATTAGAGCTATACAGGGCATGGAGTTACCTAAGTTATGCATCCATGTCATGCGCCCTGAGTTGAACGTGATTACAAGTCGCCTCAACTACACCAGCAAATTTGTTCATTGGTGGGATACAAGCTGAGATGTTTTAAATTTTTACGAAGGTCGACCTTTCTTCATATAAGCTAAATTTGCATTCATGATTAATCATGGAGGCCCATCTTGGAGGCGTACACTAGCACTTTCTATAATCAAGGAGATGTTATATTTTGTATTGTAAGAGGTTGAGCTAGAGACTCTATTTAAAGACCAGCTCCATCACTTGTTTGGCATGGTTGGATTTGGGGGAACTACCTCCCTTGGAGCTTAATGCAATATTTTGGATGTGCTTGGAGGAATTACACAGTTGTTTTGTTGGTGAGGTTATCTTTCATACTTCTATTGTTGTTGTTGTTTTGTTGAAATTGCTTTTGACATATGCTTAAGGAGTAAGAATTTGGTATACTCCTTCCATTTTCATTTTAGGTTATCATTGAAGTTTTGTTCATGATTGCATTTCCTTCTCTATTTATGGATGAATACACATTAACCTAATTCATGATAGTTGTAAATCTCCTTGAGTGTTGGATGTTGTCTACATATGTAACTTCCTTAGTCATTGTTAATATTATGGTAGCTGCGGGAGGTATTTACCTCCACGTGTAAACCTGACGAGAATAGAAGACTCCGGAAAGTAAGACAAAACCCTAATGAGTTGGCTAATAACCCTAGAAGTCTTGTCGGCTCAAGAAGATAATTTATATTAGGTTATTAGCCTCCAAGAGAAGAAGTTGGCCAGAAATAATAATAATAAACTGAACAGACATGTACCCAGAAGGAGAAGTCGGCCCCAGCAAATCTGGCAGAACCACTATAAATACAGGGCGCCAATTCTCATTTGACACATCTCAGAATTGCAGAGCAGCAACTGGTGCGCACTGTAGTTCCCAGTTTGGTGTGCACGTGTGGAGGAGAGCTGCAGGTGCAGCTGCTGCAACAACCAGTTTTCAGTGTTGGCTTGGACTATCTCTTGGCTAGGGTTTGGACTATCTGATCAGCTATTGTTGGCGCGCTATCCTTGGAGGAAGATGCGCTACACCTTGTTTGGATATCTAGCCTAGGGTTTGCTTTCGGAGTAATTCTCCGTCAAGGTTAAGGTGCTCGGAGGGTGGCTTCGGCCTATGGTTGGGTGACAACGGTATTGTCAATGGTAAAACGAGCACACAATCTTTTATATTCTAACAGGTTATGGGCCCACACCTCCTTCATTTAGTCTAAGCGCTGGAAGGAAACATAGCCGCTAGGATATTGAGCTTGTTGAGGAACTATCGCTAGGGTTACTAGCAGAAGCAGTTTCCAAGACATTGTCGCTAGGGTTACTAGCAGAAGCAGTTGCAGAAACCCTAATCCTCTCGTTGAGACACCTTAAGTAAAGAGATTGACCTAATCTCCGGACAGATCAGTACGCTCTAGCCTAGCGCATCTCCTGATACTCTCAGCAAGCCAAGACATCAAGTTTGAATTTCTGGTCAAATCTAGGGTTTAACCAAGTCAAGCAACCATGACTAACTCTATGAAGTCTGAGAACAAGTTAGATGGAGCCTCTAACTTCAGAGCGTGGAAGACAAGGATTGACCTCATCCTTGCCAAGAATAAAGTGTTGGATATCATGAAAGGAAAGATCGTGAAGCCAGAGTTTGAAGAAGGAAAAGAGAAGGAACTACAGAACATTGCAGCTATGGAGAAGTTCAAAGATGTTGACATCAATGCCATCAGTATCATAGTGGATTCTATAAAAGACCACTTGATACCCTACATCTCCCATCTTGACTCATCGAAGAAGATGTACGATGCCCTAACAAATCTCTTCTCAATCAGAAACATTTGACAAGTTATGAGTCTGAAGAATGAGCTCTGTGACATCAAGATGAATGATGATGACAACATAACATCATACTTTGTAAGGATCTCCCAGTTAAGAGATCAACTACAAGCTATTGAAGAGATCACTTCAGAGAAGGAATTGGTGAACATAGTACTCAATGGTCTTCCCAAGACATAGGATGCATTTGCCGCAAGCATGAACACAAGTAAGGAGTATCCGACATTTGAAGAACTTTGGACTTACTGTGCTCAAGAAGAATCAAGGATCAATGCAAAAGAGAAACCCCAAAGGAAGTACAATGATCAAGCCTTCACAGCAAGATTCAAGAACTTCAGGAACAAAAGGAAGTTTGGCTCAAGGAGAAAGCCAAATCAAGAGAAAGACATTTCAAAAGTACAATGCTTCAACTGTCAAAAGTATGGTCACTACAAGAATCATTGTCCCCGGCTAAAGAAAAGGAAGGAGAAACACGAAGCATCAATTGCCGAAGAAAAGGAACCTACAAAGAAGACTAAGTAGGATGGAAGAGACTTCTTCTTCTAAAAAGGTAACAACACTCTTCTTATTTCTTGTACATATCTTGTTTGCATCGTCTCTGTACATATCTTCTATATCTATCTCTTGGAAGATAATGAGTTCCAAGAAGAACTATATCTATGGAAGAACAACAAAGATAACAATGGATATCATTAGATAATACACATGAAAGGATGAAATACAAATCTTGTGGAAGTTATTGCAAGATAAGCCGAATCAATCATGAAGAGACTTAGAAGAAGCAAAAGACAGAAAGAAGTCAGCAATCGAGAGGAAATTGGAAAAAGACCTATGACGTTTTGTAGAAGACAACAAGACGGAAGCGTGGACTTTGTTAGACAAGAAAGCCAATTATATATTGTAGAAGACAATAAGGATGCAGGACAGTCTTTTCCTCTTGTGGTTAACAGAGGAAATGGTCTGGACAGTCATTCCTTAGGGTTTATACATTCNCAGGGACAAACATTCCTTAGGTTTTATACATTCTCTCCAGGGTGCACTTTGATTAGTGTAGGAGGAATGGCCCAGGGTGGGGAATGGTCCAGGCTCAGCATTCCTTAGGGTTATACATTCTCTCCAGGATGCACTTTAATTAGTGTAGGAAGAATGGCCCAGGGTGGGGAATGGTCCAAGTTCAGAAGACAGGACAGTTATTCTTCCTTGCTTGAGAAGAATAGTCCAGATATCTCATTGTTCTACTCTAAGGGAAGATATTATTTCAGAGCTCACAGATGTGAGTGAAAGATTGGCCCAAATGATTCAGTTTATATCATAACATTGTTTCTATGCATGTTGCTATTAGATGTTTGTTATGAAGACTGTATGACAATAGATGAAGACTACTGTGGTGGATATGTTCCACTGTTCGTGACTATATGTTGTTGATCAAGTACTTGTGTGTTACTTGGTGTGGTAGTGTACCACTGGATTGTAGTTAAATACTACTATGGATAGACAAAGTTGAGTTCTATCTTTGTTCTAATTGCCTTGAAGACTATCAGCAGTTTATTGGAGATAATCATCATCCAGACGAATGATGAACAGAGATTTTCTAGACGGAAAATAGTTCAGAGCATTTACTCTTCTAGATTATAAGAATGACTCTTGTATCACTCTATGGTGTGAGTGACTTATCCAACATCATGTCTGATTACTTAGATGAAGTATGGTTTCAAGAGATGATGCAGTTGATGGTGATGGTGATGCTCATGATCTAGTCATAAGATAGTCTAAACGACTATGTTGATGCTACCAGGTAAATGGTATGTTTTTGTGCTCAAGACCATTACCTGTAATACCTCCCTAGCTAGGAGGGAGTGTTAATATTATGGTTGCGGGAGGTATTTACCTCCACGTGTAAACCTGACGAGAATAGAAGACTCTGGAAAGCAAGACAAAACCCTAATGAGTTGGCTAATAACCCTAGAAGTCTTGTCGGCTCAAGAAGATAATTTATATTAGGTTATTAGCCTCCAAGAGAAGAAGTCGGCCAGAAATAATAATAATAAACTGAACAGACATGTACCCAGAAGGAGAAGTCGGCACCAGCAAATCTGGCAGAACCACTATAAATACAGGGCGCCAGTTCTCATTTGACACATCTCAGAATTGTAGAGCAGTAACTGGTGCGCACTGCAGTTCCCAGTTTGGTGCGCACGTGTGGAGGAGAGCTGCAGGTGCAGCTGCTGCAGCAACCAGTTTTTAGTGTTGGCTTGGACTATCTCTTGGCTAGGGTTTGGACTATCTGATCAGCTATTGTTGGTGCGCTATCCTTGGAGGAAGATGCGCTACACCTTGTTTGGCTATCTAGCCTAGGGTTTGCTTCCGGAGTAATTCTCAATCAAGGTTAAGGTGCTTGGAGAGTGGCTTCGGCCTATGGTTGGGTGACAAGGGTATTGTCAATGGTAAAACGAGCACACAATCTTCTATATTCTAACAGTCATATCTCTACAATTAAAAGTAGCAAGGAAGGAGTTCATACAACTTGTATTTTTCATCCATATTGACCTCTTTCTCCCTTCAATACAACCTCTCATTTGAGCCTTGTTATGACCCCATTCACCCAATGATAAGGCACTAGTTTTCAATCCACCAACCACCTTTTATTTTTGCAACTTTTACAACCCTGTTTTGCTGGAAATTACTCTTCACATCACCTTGCACTTCATAGCTTCAATCTCCAGCGATCCTATTTAGGGAAGCCTCCCTTGATCTCGAGGAGAGTCGGCCTAAAGAACAGAGAGAAGTTGGTGAAGTGACAATGGCCAACCCCCTAGTTTCACAAATCTATCATCTAGGTGATTGGCACTTTCACACTTTGATGATGACAGATCTTGTGGTAATAGGACCTAGGAGAGGTTTAGGATTTAGAGCAAACTCCAAGGAGAAATAAAAGCACTTCTCCCCCACTATTTCCCTCATTACATTCATCTTTGTGTGCTTGAGCTTAGAGTGGGAAGCTTGGTTTTTGAGGAAGGCAAATTTGTGAGAGCTTGGAGGAGAGAATAAAGGCTACCATCTACTACTGCAAATAGTTAGAGAGTTAAAGAGGTAAGCCCAAAGCCCATTCTTTGTAGTTTTTTGTTTATCCTCATGTTGTTTGTTTGTGGACTTTTCCTCTTCTCCTACTCTTTCCCATTCCTTCTTCTCCCACATTTCATCGCAAGTTGTTCATCTAAGACTTGAGGAAAATGATCTTGTGGTTTATGGTTCCATTTTTATTCTCATGGTGTTGGTGGGGACTAGGCATCAGAGGGAAGAGGAGGATAGTGGTCATTCTCATAGTGACTCATTTTATGAAGATGAGGAAGATTTGGAAGAGGATGAAAGTAGCAATGAAGGTGGAAAAACACCATTCACATCCTTGTGGACGTTTGTGACAAAACTTGAGGGAGGGGGGAGAGGGTAGAACCACTAAATTTTTAGGTAATCATGACTGTCATCTAGGAAAACCTTATATCGGTTAATATACCCATGTGATGAGGCATCTTTGTTGGGTATTGGAGACTGATGAAAATAAGGGGGCCATTGGGATCTCAATTTACCCTAAGGTATCAAAGGAAGAAAGACAAAAATACATCAAGATAGAAAAAGTTGCACAAAGATGCATGGTAAGAATCAAAAGGTTCAATATGATGCATCATCTATATTTAATGGCAACACATCTACACACCCTCATGCTAGTGGAACCTCAAGGCATGCAAAGGGTGGATCTAAAAGCATAATAGCAAATTTTCGTAACATTGGTGATAGGGATGAGGTGGATAAGTGATGTGATTTCTCTATGCTTGTGGTGTACCATTCAATGTTCTCCGTTGCCTCTATTGGCATGATATGGTTCAGGCCGTCAACAAAGCCCCCAAAGGATACAAGGGCCCCACATATGAGAAAGCTAGAACTATGTTACTAGACAAGGAAAGAGAAAAACTCCAAAGAGCTCTGACACGGCTTACAAATGAGTGGGCGGATAGTGCAGTATCCATTATATGACAGTTGGACAAATATTAGAAACCAACATTTGATAAACGTTTGTGATGTTTCGGCTAGTGGTGAAATGTTTCTTGCATCCCATGACTCCTCATCAATCACTCCATTTGCTCAAAACATTTCAGAGCTCCTAATGAAAACCATTAATGATGTTGGTCCTTCTAATGTGATTCAAGTAATCACTGATATGCAGCAAATTGTAAGGGAGCAGGAAAAATCATTGAGGAGGTTCATCCTCGCATGTTTTGGTGTGGGTGTTTGGTGCACACATTGAAACTTTTGATGCATGATATTGTCAAGCATAAAGATTGTGGATGGATTAAGGACTTGTATAAGCGAGGGAAGAAACTCATCAAATTTGTCAGCAAGCATACAAGGGTCCATTGCTTTTATGGCAGTCCCTCTAGGTTGCAGCTACTTAAGATCACAAAGACTAGATTTGGTAGCTATTTCCTCACCTTCAAGCGCCTATTGAGGGTAAGAGAGGCTTTTCGTGCTATGGTGATGATTGGGATGACTTAAGCACTGACAAAGATGGTACTAATGCAATGAAGCAGATTGTTCCTGACAATCATCGTTGGTCACAAGTGAGGTGTGTTTTGCAATTCTCCAAGCCAATTTATAAAATGATTCGGTTGCAGATTCAGATCAACCAGTGATTGGGGAGGTGTATGAGCATATGGACACCATGCTAGAGTAGAGTAAGGATATTGTTCAACATAGAGATGTGAACTTCTATAATCATATTTATGGAGGTGGAATAACAGTGGGGAAAGCTAAATATTCCACTATATGTCTTAGCATATGAGCTTACACCAAAATACTATCATATATCATGGCCTGCAGCACGAGTGCCTAGTAGTGGGATGAAGAGAAAACCACACCAAGATCCAGAGGTTCAAGCTTGTTATATGAAAACATTAGACAAACGAGTCCCTAATGAGGAAGAGTATGATACCATACGGAGACAATTGAGCCACTACATCAATGGCAAAGATGCCTTTGGGACTGTTGCTGCCTTTATACACACCTTGGGAACGTGGAAGAAATCTTCAATCCACTTGGTGTGTCCTTGGGGGCAAGTCACGAGTCAAGGTGTTGTCACCTGATCCTTGACTCCTCTGTCTAGGCCAACTCCTAGCGAATGCAAGGGGGTAGTCCCTAAAGAAGATATACTAAGGCTCAAAACTAAATCTAAGCACAGCTAGTATTCTAGAAATTTATTGCAACAAGAACAATATAACCAAATATCAATCTACACTAACAACGTATGATTCATTCACTTATCCAAAGATATATTCAATAACAATAAAGCAGAAGAGATACATACATCAATGAGATACTTCAAAGGAGATGCTCTTGAAAATATAAATACTTGAAGTAAAAGACTTGAAAGTAAATGATTAGACAAGTGCCAAAAGTAGTGAGATGTATGTAAATGTTGTTGAAATGAAGACTGTTGTGTGAATATCCTTGCAAAGTTTTTATTAAAGTTGATTGAAATGAAAATGTAAATCACTTTATTGTTTGTGTGAAATTGTATTGCAAGAAATCAAAACTATTCTAGATTTGGCCCCTTAAGAGGTTATCCCCTAAATTGAAACTTGTTGAGAACTCGTCGAAGATCTTATCTTCACCAACAAGCCCAATAGAGGTGTCAAGGGTCCAACACGAGGAGAACCTAGATATCAAAGTTCTCGTCTAACTTCACACACTCCCCCTATGCAGTTTTCAATCCAAGCAATAACAACTTTTCGAGATTGTCCTAAGTTAAACTAGAACCGCACTGACCATCCTCGGTTTTGCGTGGAACTTACTTCCAAAGATCAAGATTAAGCTCGCAATGGAAGGGTCGGGAACATATACTGGGGAGTTGAGGGGATGGGTTTATTTGCCAAAATAAAATTGCAATAAAGTAAATGTTTTCTAATTATAAGTCCACACTGACCAGCCCCTGTTTGGTGTGAGCCTACTTACGAGAGCTGAGGGGACTGGTTTATTTGCAAGAAAATAAATTGCAAAAATTGAAATCTAATCTAGCAATTAAAATATTACTTTCCCAAAATGAAATCTAAACTAATTGTGGTTGTTGTTGTTGATGAATTTTATCTTTCCTTAGATGATGAATTGCAAATAAAATGAAAGACTTTTAGAAAAGAAAACAAACACACCACAAGACACCAACCCCCCTAGGGGGGAAGAAAACTAGGCACTGTGTAGCCCACTCTTTTTATTGCTTCGGTTACAATGGTCTCTCTTTGGGAGACTTCAGATCCTTATAAAGATGGATCAATGAAGTTTACAATGTTTTCAAATGACTTATTAAGGTACAAGGTTCTTTTGGGGGTCCCGGAAGCTCCTAATCCGCCAAAAATGGGCATAGTTTCCCCTTGTTTATTCAATGACCTGCAAAAAACAGCAAGTGAAAAAGATCAAAAAGCCCCAAAAAACACTTAGAAAGTGTCTTTGGATTATAAAATACTAAAGCCCAAAACTTGCAAAAGTTTTCCAAGTAAAAAAGGAATCTAACTATGAAACATGACACATTAAAATTGGCCTATGTGTCATGAAACCGGCGTGTGGACACAGATTCGCCCAGATTCGTGTTCGACACGAATTTGGGTCGTGTCCTTCGCACATGACATGACCCAAATTCGTGTCGGACACGAATCTAGAACGTGTCCCGATTTAAGGACACATGTCGTGACTTTTGGGAGGCCCGTGCCCTCTAAAAAGCGATTTTTGCACTCATTTCTCATTGTTTGTTGAACAGGTCGGGGTTGTGGGCGATTTGGGAGTGGGAGTGGGAGTGCAACTCAACAAGCAAGAAAGAGGGGGGCAATTGGTCCAATGGACAAGATATTTCAGCGAGAGAAGCAAGAAGAGGTTGATCTTACCATTGGTTTCTTTTTCTATCTCAACTTCATTTCCTTCAATGTTGCACGGTCTCCTTTGTTTCTTGAGATGTGTAGAGCTCTAATTGATCAGGCTCCAATCGGATATGTTCTTCCTAATTCAGAGAAGATTAGAACCACATTGTTGGTTAAGGAAAAGAAGGAGGTGGATAAAATCCTACAACCTATCAAATTAGCATGGCCCTCAACAGGTGTTAGTATTGTTTTCGATGGCTAGACAGATGCAGCACGCCATCCACTCATCAACTTCATGGTGTCTTCTCTGAATGGAGCAGTTTTCTTGAAAGTGGTGGATGCTTTTGGAAAATACAAGGATGCACAATATATAGGTGAGTTTTTCATTAAGGTTATTGAAGATGTAGGTGTTGATTCTTGTGTGCAAATTATTACAGATAATGCACCTGTTTGCAAGGTTGTTGACATGATTGTGGAAGCTAAATATCCACAAATATTTTGGACACCTTACATTGTTCATTCTTTGAATTTAGCACTTAAATCTATTGTTGTAAAAGTGACATGGATGGGAAGTCTTATTGAGGATGCACGCCATATCTGCAATTTTGTACAAAACCATACCAATGCCCTCACAATCTACAAAGCATACACACATCTATCATTGTTGAAGATTGCAGATACTCGGTTTGCCTCCTCATTCATCATGCTTAAGAGGTTGAGGGAGGTCAAGAGTGCTCTTGGGTCCATGGTTATTTCAGAGTATTGGACTTTTTGGAGAAAAACAAATCAAGCTTCTTCAAAAAGGGTCAAGGATAGAGTGTTAGATAATGGTTGGTGGGAGAGGGTAGATATTACCATTAAGATCATGGACCCTATCATCTCTTTGTTGCGGTTTGCAAACACGGACAAGCCCATCCTAGGAGAGGTTTATGAGGGGTGGGATTCCATCATTGAGTCTATGAAGACCGTTGTTTTAGAGCATGAGTGCCCTGAGTATGGGACATCAACAGAGACCTTATTCATCACCATACAAGATATTCTTATCAACAGGTGGGATAAGAATTGCACACCTTTGCATTGCTTGGCTCACTCATTGAATCGCAAATACTATATTAATGAATGGCTCAATTGTGGGCCTTCACGCAAATTCCCTCCTCACATGAATAGTGAGATTTCACAAGGGAGGAAGGATGCATTTAGACGGATATTTCAGGATAGAGCATACCTTGATGAGGTGGTGGAGGGCTTCATAGAGTTTTCCACTGGCATTGGGAGGTTTGGAGGCTATGATGTGCTTAGAGACAGGGGGGTTAAGAAGCCCTATGCTTGGTGGGTAACTCATGGGGAAACATGCCCTCTTCTACAGCAGTTAGTTAGCCATGAGGCTCCTCTCTCAGGTTACTTCATCCTCTTGTTGCGAGAGGAATTGGAGCACATATGGGAATTTGTACAGTTTGAAGAAGAGCAAGCTTGAGCAGTCCAAGGCAGAGACAATGGTGTATGTGCACAACAATCTCTGTCTTATTACAAGCAGAGAGAAGAGTGGGTGAAGAGAAAGACAAAGATGTGGGATGTGTTTCCTAATGATATGGGTTTAGACAACAGTGTTGACTTGGTATTAGCCAACTCGGATCTTAATGAACAAGTGTTAGAGCCAGTCACTTTTGATGATGGTGATCCTCTTGAGGGGTCATCCTCCACACCAGCAGATGCACAGATTGCATTGGGATATAGAGGAGGAGGAGGATGGAGGAGAGAGCAGTGGTGGTGATATTGATTTTGATGATTGTGTCATGGAGGACTAGTACTACTGAGTCCTGACAGTTCTTCCATCTCTACAGTTCTAGCATCTACCCTATGTTTATTTTGTATTTTCCATTGGCATTCCCACCTATAGTATTAGTGACTCTAACTCAGTGTTACTATCTAGTATCTATACATTGTAATACATTTTGATTTTGATGACTTAATGAGAATGTTGCAGCTAATGGTTCTAATTTCTTGTGTGTTCAAACTTCAATGTTTGTCATTTTATCATCATTGATGTTACAATGTGTATACAGTATAAATTATCAAATTATAATGAATCGTGATTTATCATTTATATTACATGTTTAAAGTTTTGTATCATGTAAATCTTCTAGTTTCTAACAAAATATGGATCTTTATGTCTAAATTTCATTTTTGTATGTGTAATTTTCAATTTTTTTTCATATATATAATATTATATATATATATATATATATATATATATATATATATATATATATATATAAGTGTGTCCTCCATGTCCTGTTTTCGGGGTCAAAATTTCACGTGTCGGACACTCGTATTTCTGTGTCCTCTGTGTTCCATGTCATCGTGTCAGGTGACTTAGGAATCTAACTAGTGAATTATGACACTAAAACAAGCCTAACTAAGAGCTCTTTTAGTGACTTTTATTTGTTGTTCAACAGAGCAAACAAATGAACACTAAGTAGCTTGATTCCTTTTAAAACAATCACTTTTATGCCTTTGAAAATTTAGTTGAAAGTCTTGCTAAAAGTGAAATTTCTTCTTTAGATCTAGCTTTAAGATATAGAAATAAACTTGAATCTAGATCTAAGCAATATGCATGCAACAATAGAATCTAAATCTAACTTTTAAATCAGATTTTAGCTCTAATATAGCATGCAAAATGAAGGTAACCAAATAAATGAGATTTTTTGTGAAGGAGAAAGAGAGTAAGCTTGTGCTTGGAATTTCTTGGGCAATAGGGTCCTTCTTTGGTGGAATGAGGAGGGATCTTCTTCAAAGATCTTAGAGGAATGGTAGAGTCAATCTAGATCATCCAATCCTCCAAGTGAGGTTTCCACTGCTTCATACACTTGCAAGCAAAGAGGTTAGAAAGTAGTATCACCTACAAAAGAGACTTCAAAGCAATATTGGTTAAGCAAAATGAATATAGCATATAAAAATCTCTTAAATAGATAAATAATAAGATCACTAATCAAACTAGCTTAGCAATTGTATCCTAATGAGTAATAGTACTCCTATAAGGCCAATTTTAACCAAAACAACATAACAAGCATCATAGAACAAAATCACCTCGTAAGCACTTGCATCCACACACTATCCAAGCCATCAATATGACCCCCAAAGTCTTCTTTTATTCCAAAATCAAAAGAGTGTTACAATATTACATCAACAAGCCTCAATTTCCCAAGCTCCAACTAGCTTGTAATGGGAGAGGTGGCTTCAATTTATAGCAAATGAGAAGAGGGCCCAAGAGAGGAGGGCGCACCATGTGGAAGAGGAATAGAGCCAAGTGGTAGCAAAAGGGCTGCCACATCTCAAGTCACCTCAAGAATGCGCCACATGTAGGTGTGAAGGTGAGAGGGAGGGCGCTACCTCTCCAGAGGTGGGCAGCCCTCCTCAAGAATGTGCCATGTATGCACAAGAGGAGCGCACCTCTCTAAGAGGAAATCTTCAATCAATTAGTGGGCTGCCCCATAACTCGAGTTAACTCCTTATTAAGCCTCTCTTGAGCGCCACATACTCACAGTGATGCTTAGTTGACTCAAAACATGTCCCGAACATGTTTCCAAAAAAATAGCAATGCTGATTTTTCTGATTTTTTGTGTTTTTTATTGACCTTTGTGAGAAATTAATTTTTAAGTGATTAAAATCACTAATTTTACTCACAAAAGTGGGTACTTAAGTAAAGTGGGTATTCTTAGTCCAAAAATGAATACCCCCAAGGCATATAATGCCTCCTAGTACCACTTTTTTAATACAAGACTAAATTACAATTAAAATATCCCATTTTACGAGAAATTTTTTAATGACTCAAAAATTTAAAAAACCTATGGGGGACTTAGCGCAATTTCCATGACTCAAAATTGATGACCTAACATGGTAATATAAACATTTGGACACTAGACTTGGAATACCAAGCTCAGGCCTAACCATGAATACACACTCTAGCTTTGGAGGTAGTGAGTGAAAAAACTTAGAAATTATAACTTGCCTAAAAAGAATTTCAGGCAAGAGATAATTAACAAGTGAAAAAGAACACTCTAGAGTATATACTCATGATCAAGTCTTAGGAGGCCAAGCCTTTTACAAAAATCATCATGCTAATCTCATCTTATTACCATGCCCCCCCAGGGGATGGAAATGCGAAAACGTGGTCATATTTGACCGGCTAGATTTTTGAACTTTGATTTTGAACATGTGAATGTTCAATCTTTGGCGGCTCAACTGCAAGTCCATCCTAGTGCAACTTGGTGGATAACAAGGACCAACCACGCAATTAGAAAACATGGGAATATGTTTTCTCTACACTGGTGGAACAAGCATGGCAATGCTGCCCCACAGCTACAACGTTTGGCAACATAGGTGCTTTCATATGTCGTGAACACTTCTTCCACAGAGAGGTGTTGGAGCACCTACAATTTCATCCACGGTGTCAAAAGAAACAGGTTAAATGTAAACCAATCAAAGAGTTTGGTTTATGTGTATTAGAACTTGCGATTGTTATCCCATTACTGTGAGGACTCAAAGATGGATAAAACATTTACAACTTGGGACAACAGTCCTGTTATCCCCGATATCTAGGGATAACTAGGAGATCATGTCTCGAGGCCCACAGGTCCTAGACATGGAGTACTGAGAGCAGGATCGACTTGAGCATGGTCCTGGAGGACCCATGTTTCTCCTTCTTCGCCAGATTTGTCCTGTCAGCAGCAGCAGTTTCCATCACCACTGGCTTGGACTTGCATCGGAGAGGGCTCTTGCTCCATGTGGTAATTGGTCCAAGGTATCATGGTATGTGTCATATTTGATCGTTATAACCCTCTTATATATGCATTAGGTTCCTTTCATTTCTGATGACTGCTTGGATCTTACACTAATCCACTTGACCACTGTTGGGGTGATTGATGGGGTGACTTAGCAAGTTGATATTCATGGGTTTTGGTTTGCCACCAAAGGGGATTTGCAGAGCCATCGTCCGCTCCCACCATTTTTATCATTTTACATCTTATACCCCGCTCATCCATCCCATTCCCCTAGTCCGGCCATTAGGATGACCTTTGAAGGTTACACTTTGTCTTGTGGGAAGAAGGGGCTAAAGGCCCAGGTGTAAAAGCAGCTGGTAAAAGATAAAAGCCATAGGAAATAAAACCTAGAGATGCTTCGCCCAGGGGATCCCCGAGAAGGCAATAAAAAGCCTCTCGATAAGAAACTTAAGGGACCCTAAGAAAAATAATAAAACAAGACCTAACCAAGAGGATGGGAGGTCTCATCACGAGCCGGC
>JASDQU010010538.1:342375-352858 GCA_032191745.1 Picea mariana | reverse complement strand
ATGGGGCTGAAGAGCCCATCAGATTGTTTCTAGGATGGAAGAGGGAGGACAACGTCATGATGAGCCCTTGCACGAAGAAGATAGAAAGATGCCCTCACCAAGACACTTTGGCAGAGATTGACCTAGGGGGGATCACCCCCTGCAGATGAGATGATGGCTTTGATGGACAGGACGCCACCCAGGGCAGGCTAGATGTTTTATGGAGGATGTGGCAGTGTGCTAGGATCATTTGGCACGTGTGGCAGCTTACAGGAGCCCTGGAAGGGACAACGTTTCGCCTTTGGGATAATCTTGCCCAAAAAGGGCCAATGTCTCCCTCAGAGGGGCCTGACGTCTCCCTTTTTAGCTCATAATTTTGGCATTTTAGCATTTAATGTGACAAATAATGTAATATTGTTAAGTCAGCCTTGTCGACTGTTTTAATGACCAATTTTTTTAATTAAAGGTCATTTGGATGATATAAGTAGAGGATGTTGAGCCTCATTTTAGACATAACACAACTTGATCTCTTGTGAGAGACTTCTTTTTAGTCTTTTGTCTTGGATTATTGGCTCTTGGAGTTGAGGCGCTACACTTGGGAGGATTATCTTTGGCATTTGTATGGTGTTTTTATCATTGGAAGGTGTTACAACTAGGGTTTGATAAGATCTTCATGAATTTGTAATTGTTTTCTCATACAAAACTTCTTGATTGAATGGTTGTAGGTTAAATATATTACATGTATTGTTACATTGCTATTATTATGCTTAATCATTGAAACCCTAGGGAGCAAGCACAAAAGTAGGTCCTTGCTTTATGTCCCCATGATAAAATCTTGTTTAGCCATTTGATTAAGAAGGATATAGCCTAGCCATTGCTACACTAATTCTTCTTTTTCTGAGTTAGATTTGAAATATAAGTTGAAGAAGGAAGACGTCCTAGGCCTAATTAGGTTTACACCTAGGGTTTGAAGAGCCTTGGCTCTACAACACTTCTCAGCCCTAGATTTATATTTCTAAGCTAGCCATTTTTGCCAAAGAGTTTTAAGGAAATAGGGAGGAGCATGAGGCCTAGCTTAAGCTACATTGGAATGAGCCTCCTCCCCTTAGGGTTTTGACTTTGTGGCCCTGCCATTGCAGCACTACAAAGCCTAACCTTCTAGTCCTTAAATTTAAATCCTTCTAAGCCTTTAGCCTTACTCCTTGACTCCATTTACCCTAAGGCACTAGTCTAATAAATGCAACGTTGAGCCTTTTGTGTCAAAACAACCTCTTGAATTGAAACCCTAACTAACCCTAGCGGCCTACTAACCCTAACTAGTTGATGACGTCATGCCTATTTTGGTCCCTTGTTTGGTATAGAACATTGTGGCTTTGTCATCTAGCAATTGGCATTGATGTGTAGATTATTTTCATTAGCCTAATTTGCAAAACGTCCACCTCCTTGCCTACCAAGACTAACCTAGAACAAGCTTGATGTCACCCTTAGTAGCATAGTGACGCAACAACAATATATATGTGAGCACATTAAGGATATTTAAAGCATTTTGGTAATTTAAAGATTAGTTTCATACATTGAATGCTCTATAATTTGTATTTATTGAGGAAGTGACATTCTAAGTCCTAGATTTAATTGCAATCATTGACATCGTCAATAATTACATTTATTTATGCTCATGTGTATATATTAAATATAGTCATTAACAATTTGAAGCACTAACCACTGCTACACATTTTAGTTTTATTTGCCTTGTCTCGCAAACAGGTGCCCCTTCAGTGGAATACCTTTGAAAGCTTATATTAACCTTCGAAAGCTTATATTAACCTTTGAGCCTTAAACCCTTGATCCTTTTCCTTCAACACNCTTGGGATTAGCCACCCTAAATAGAAAGAGCTCCCCATCGAGGTGACAGTGGGTGGGGAAGCTCCTGTTACGCCAGTTTGACTTCTCCCTTCAAGCTACTTGACCTATCCTACAAACTGAGCGATAACATTTTGGCGCCGTTGCCAGGGAACACTGAGTCAATTCTTCTCAGACGACAAACCTTTTCGGTAAGCCTTGCCTCAGAGCCTTATTTTACAAGCTTACCTCGCGACTCCACTAAGGTGTTTTCCCTTTTATTTTATGATTTCAAGAAAATCATCTGGCGACTCCACAAATAGCTAATGACGAATCGTAGTGGACATCAGTATATACCTGCATTTACTACTATGACCTCCAAAAATCCTGTCACCCTTGTAATTTCTCCCAAATGGTTCACAAAGAACTCTTTAATCCTTTGAGATTACCTAACACCCAAGGGGGGTTACATGATATGCCCAAGAAGGCTGAGTCCTGGATACCTAAGTTCTCAGAGGAAGATGGATCCTATGGCAACTCTCATTGGACCGACTTCTGTGATGCTTTCCAGTTTCACCAATCCGGACAAGAACATCCCGATGTTTCCTTAAGGCTCTTTATGAGCTCACTCACCGGAAGTGCCAGAAAATGGATTAACAGACTCCCGAAAGGAAGAATCAAAAGCCCTGAAGACCTTGAACAAGCATTCCAAAAAGATTGGTGTGAAAAAGAAATCATGGATTCCCTTTACTCTCAATACACTAATATTTGCAAAGCCTCTAGTGAGGGCGTTAGGGATTTCAATGATAGGTTCAACCTTTTACTCAAGAAGGTCAAGCCTAGTTTCTCATAAGAAGTTGTCCTCCAACACTACTTGAACTCGTTGGAAGGTGTGTTGCAGTTTACTCTCAAAGATCGGTCACCCTCGACTCTAGAAGAAGCACAAGACCTTGCTAGCAGGATTGAGAAAAAACTTGAGTTTGAAGACTACATCAATCAAGTCAATCTCTCGCACAATAATGATCCAAAGGAATCTAGTGATGAGGATGGCCTCAAAGCTGAGCCTAAGCCTCTAGAAATTCTTGAAGCAAGACTCATGCCTCCCAAAAGGAAATGGATCATATCTTTCTCAAATACAAACAATTTTTTGAATGCCTCAATACAACATAATCCATCCGAGGATTTGAGCATGGACACTCAGAAAAAAAAATACTTTGATGATGACTTGTTTGTCCTGGACACACCGATGTTGGAAGATCAAGATATGAGTGAAGCCAATAAGTCTGAAGAAACTGATGCAAGCATTAGTATGTCTTGTATCCTGCAAAGGGTTAAAAGGATTCATGAAATGTTAGAAATCCCTTTTCTAAAAAAGTAGGATTCAGATGACCAATCACCTTTTAAGGGGATCCCCACAATATTACATACTGATCATTCTGACATGGATGAACAAACACCTTTTTCAGTGGATCAAGATTGTGCCACTTTTCCTTTGATAGGAGAAGACACAGATTGGGGTGATTTTCTTGATGATGCCTCTGATATCTCGGAAGATTCAGACGAAGATGGCTATCCAATACAAGGAAAAAGTAATTTCATTGAGGGGCACAAAGATGTTTTCAAAGACATAAAAGTTTCGAGCGCCATCAGTGTGGATGAAAACCCTTGTTGTTTTCAATGCAGTGAAGCACATTGGGAACATGAATGTCCTTGTAGTAGTGGTGGCCATCAACAGGTAAACAATATAGACTACTTCATAGAAGGCCCTCAAATAAATATCTCTATTGAAGAGCATCAAGAGGCAATCAAAGAAGAAGCCAGGTCAGCCAAGATGGTGGTGATAAACAAACTATACCCGGAATCAAAAGAGAAGCTGAAGAAACAAGAGCTCCAGGTGTATAGAAGAAAGAAATTGAACCAACCTTCCATTGACCAAACAAAAAACCCACTTGTGGATGTAATATTTCCTAAAACACCCAATGCTGAAAGGGTTAATTTGAATTTTGATCTTGAAGGGGTATTATCCAAGATGCTTGTGACCATCCCTTTGAGAGAAGTCATCAAGGTGTCATCTATCAGAAATCGATTTGACAACTTCTTCCAAGGATCAGATGGGCCATTAAAAGATGGAACTATGGGTTGTATCCAGAATGTACTTGTTATTACAACTTATGAGAAAAAATCCAGTGATTCCATCAAAGATGACAAAGCACATGACAAAACTGGGCCGACTCCTCATAAAAGTTCTCTGGAAGATACGCCTGTTGCAGAAGAGGAAAAATTGAGTCAGATTGAATGGCCCACGAAAGAAGAATACCAACAACTTATAGGCGATCTCAAAGCCTAGAAATCAGAGCCTGTGAAAATACTAAAGAAGGTGGAAAATGATGTGCAGATCCGTCCTTCACAGCAGGAAATCTTCGTAGCAGAATCCCACACACCTCCCTCTACACAATACACAAGGGTTATTCAAGGAACGACCAATTTTAATGTCAAAGAGTACAAGGAGGGAGACATGGTTTGGATGTGGGATGAAAATAAAGGGAAGCCTACTAATATCAAATAAGATAACCATTTTTGGCTTGGCCCTTTTAAGGTTGGAAGGAAGTTAGTTAATGACTCCTATTACTTGTCTACACTGGAGGGAAGAAGGTGCGCAATTCCCGTTGGTGGGCATCTCCTCAAATCCCACCAGAGTGGCATAACCTGACCCCACAGGTAAGTAAGAGTAGCTAGGCACTTTCGTGTATTATACCATATGCATTTATTATTTGTTTTCCTTATATATGCATCTTGTTTGTTTTATCTCATATGTATGCTTATATTATTTTTTTCGGGGTGGCAATACCACCCCACCTTTTGTCGCTGATGCTTTCTTGTCAAGTGTGAGCAGGTCTACAAGTTTATGCCATATATTGCTGAAGTTTTCATGTGCTCTACAGTTAGCACATGTCCTCGAGTTAGAGCCAGATGTTATCCCCGATATCTAGGGATAACTAGGAGATCATGTCTCGAGGCCCACAGGTCCTAGACATGGAGTACCGAGAGAAGTATTGACTTGAGCATGGTCCTGGAAGACCCATCTTTCTTCTTCTTTGCCAGATTTGTCCTGTCAGTAGAAGCAGCTTAAATCACCACCGGCTTGGACTTGCATCGGAGAGGGCTCTTGCTCCATGAGGTAATTTGTCCAAGGTATCATGGTATGTGTCATATTTGATCGTTATAACCCTCTTATATATGCATTAGGTTCCTTTCATTTATGATGAATGCTTGGATCTTACACTAATCCACTTGACCACTTTTGGGGTGATTGATGGGGTGACTTAGCAAGTTGATATTCATGGGTTTTGGTTTTCCACCAAGGGGGATTTGCAGAGCCATCGTCCACTCCCACCATTTTATCATTTTACATCTTATGCCCGGCTCATCTGTCCCATTCCACTAGTCTAGCCATTAGGATGACCTTTTAGGGTTACACTTTGTCTTGTGGGAAGAAGGGGCTAAAGGCCCAGGGGGTAAAAGTAGCTGGTAAAAGATAAAATCCATGGGAAATAAAACCTAGAGATGCTTCACCCAAGGGATCCCCGAGAAGGCAATAAAAAGCCTCTCGATAAGAAACTTAAGGGACCCTAAGAAAAATAATAAAACCAGACCTAACCAAGAGGATGGGAGGTCTCATCACAAGCCGGACCATTATAATCATAGGTATTCAGAAGTATGACATTGCCATCATCTGGTCACCATGCCAGGGCAATGACCTTTGGTTGCATAGCCAAAGGAAAGGGGGTCTCATCACGAGACAACCTTATCATTTCTATGAAGATACGAGTGGGTAACACTGTCAGCTCTGGTCACCAAGCCAAGGCAGTGTCCTCTGGTCAGACCTTGAAGTAAAAAAGAAAGAAAAGAAATAAATAAAAAAGATAAAGGCAATAAAGGGCTTGGAAAAAATGCATCCATGACGGGTACAACTCACCTCTTACAAAGGCACCCACAGACAACACATGCCCTTGGTATTACTGTGACTGGACATCCCTAAACCATATCACCTCATAAAACATGGCTTGAATGATCTTCTGAGGAAACTTTCCATCTCTTGTGGGTGTTAGCCCAATAGGTTGTTCTATCAGTTTCTTCAGCTTTGTGTAGTAGATCTGTGTAGTATCTTTGAGCTCTTAGATGATATGTTAGGGATTTCATGCATGTATTTGATAACTTGAATGATGAAATATGATTTGCATTGCTATGATCCCTAGGACTAATGATCCCATGGAGGGCATATTTTTTGATGAGCAGGACCATACCCGGCGGACAGGTACCAGAGGACCGGTACACATGGGGAGATGATTAGCTCGGACCTCCATGGGGATGAAGATCCCATTAGATGGTTGTAGAGATGGTAGAGGCAAAACAACGTCATGATGATCCCTTGCACGAAGAAGACAGAAGGACACCCTCACCAGGACACTTTGGCAGAGAATGACCTAGGGGGGATCACCCCCTGCAGATGAGATGATGGCTTTGATGGACAGGACGCCACCCAGGGCAGGCTGGATGTTTTCTGGAGGATGTGGCAGTGTGGTGGGATCATTTGGCATGTGTCGCAGCTTACAGGAGCCCTGGAAGGGGAAACGTTTTGCCTTTGGGATGCTGATCTTGCCCAAAAAGGGCCAACGTTTCCCTCAGAGGGGCCTGACATCTCCCTTTTTAGCTCATAATTTTGGCGTTTTAGCATTTAATGTGACAAATAATGTAATATTGTTAAGTCAGCCTTGTTGGCTGTTTTAATGACCTATTTTTGTAATTAAAGGTCATTTGGATGATATAAGTAGAGGACGTTGAGCCTCATTTTAGACATAACACAACTTGCTCTCTTGTGAGAGACTTCTTTTTAGTCTTTTGTCTTGGATTATTGGCTCCTGGAGTTGAGGCGCTACACTTGGGAGTATTATCTTTGGCATTTGTATGGTGTTTTTATCATTGGAAGGTGTTACAACTAGGGTTTGATAAGCTCTTCATGAATTTGTAAGTGTTTTCTCATACAAAACTTCTTGATTGAATGGTTGTAGGTTAAATATCTTACATGTATTGTTACATTGTTATTATTATGCTTAATCATTGAAACCCTAGGGAGCAAGCACACAAGTAGGTCCTTGCTTTATGTCCCCATGATAAAAGCTTGTTTAGCCATTTGATTAAGAAGGATATAGCCTAGCCATTGCTACACTAATTCTTCTTTTTCTGACTTAGATTTGAAATATAAGTTGAAGAAGGAAGACGTCCTAGGCCTAATTAGGTTTACACCTAGGGTTTTTAGCTTTAGGGTTTGAAAAGCCTTGGCTCTACAACACTTTTTAGCCCTAGATTTATATTTCTAAGCTAGCCATTTTTGCCAAAGAGTTTTAAGGAAAGAGGGAGGAGCATGAGGCCTAGATTAAGCTACACTGAAATGAGCCTCCTCCCCTTAGGGTTTTGACTTTGTGGCCCTGCCATTGCAGCACTACAAAGCCTAACCTTCTAGTCCTTAAATTTAAATCCTTCTAAGCATTTAGCCTTACTCCTTGACTCCATTTACCCTAAGGCACTAGTCTAATAAATGCAACATTGAGCCTTTTGTCTCAAAACAACCTCTTCAAAACTCTTGAATTGAAACCCTAACAAACCCTAGCGGCCTACTAACCCTAACTAGTTTATGACATCATGCCTATTTTGATCCCTTGTTTGGTATAGAATGTTGTGGCTTTGTCATCTAGCAATTGGCATTGATGTGTAGATTATTTTCATTAGCGTAATTTGCAAAACGTCCACCTCCTCACCTATCGAGACTAACCTAGAATAATCTTGACGTCACCCTTAGTAGCATAGTGACGCAACAACAATATATATGTGAGCACATTAATGATATTTTAAGCATTTTGGTAATTTAAAGATTAGTTTCATACATTGAATGCTCTATCATTTGTATTTATTGAGGAAGTGACATTCTAAGTCTTAGCTTTAATTGCAATCATTGACTTCGTCAATAATTACATTTATTTATGCTCATGTGTATATATTAAAGATAGTCATTAACAATTTGAAGCAGTAACCACTGCTGCACGTTTTAGTTTTATTTTCCTTGTCTCGCAAACAGGTGCCCCTTCAGTGGAGTACCTTCTCTTTGACTATCTCCTTGGCAGTAATCTGTGAAGGGAAAGCTTATCTTAACCTTTGAGCCTTAAACCCTTGATCCTTTTCCTTCAACACCCCAGATTACTAGGGACATTTCCATTGGGATTAGCCACCCTAAATAAAAAGAGCTCCCCATCGAGGTGACAGTGGGTGGGGAAGCTCATGTTACGCCAGTTTGACTTCTCCCTTCAAGCTACTTGACCTATCCTACAAACTGAGCGATAACATTTTGGCGCCGTTGCCGAGGAACACTGAGTCAATTCTCCTTAGACGACAAACCTTTTCGGTAAGCCTTTCCTCAAAGCCTTTTTTTACAAGCTTACCTGGCGACTCCACTAGGGTGTTTTCCCTTTTATTTGATGATTTCAAGAAAATCATCTGGCGACTCCACAAATAGCTAATGACGACTCGTACTGGACGTTAGTATATACCTGCATTTACTACTATGACCTCCAAAAATCTTGTCACCCCTGTAATTTCTCCCAAATGGTCTCACAAAGAAATCTTTAATCCTTTGAGCTTACCTAACACCCAAGGGGGGTTACATGATATGACCAAGAAGGTCGAGTCCTGGATACCTAAGTTCTCAGGGGAAGATGGATCCTATGACAACTCTCATTGGACCGACTTCTGTGATGCTTTCCAGTTTCACCAATACGGACAAGAACATCCTGATGTTTTCTTAAGGTCTTTATGAGCTCACTCACTGGAAGTGCCAGAAAATGGATTAACAGGCTCCCGAAAGGAAGCATCAAAAGCCCTGAAGACCTTGAACAAGCATTCAAAAAAGATTGGTGTGAAAAAGAAAGCATGGATTCCCTTTACTCTCAATACACTAATATTTGCAAATCCTCTAGTGAGGGTGTTAGGGATTTCAATGATAGGTTCAACCTTTTACTTAAGAAGGTCAAGCCCAGTTTCTCATAAGAAGTTGCCCTCCAACACTATTTGAACTCGTCGGAAGGTGTGTTGCAGTTTACTCTCAAATATCGGTCACCCTCGACTCTATAAGAGGCACAAGACCTTGCTAGCAGGATTGAGCAAAAAATTGAGTTCGAGGACTACATCAATCAAGTCAATCTCCCGCACAATAATGATCCCAAGGAATCTAGTGATGAGGATGGCCTCAAAGCTGAGCCTAAGACCCTAGAAATTTTTGAAGCAAGACTCATGCCTCCCAAAAGGAAATGGAGCACAACTTTCTCAAATACAAACAATGTTCTGAATGCCTCAATACAACATAAGCCATCCAAGGATTTGAGCATGGCCACTCAGAATAAACATAACTTTGAAGATGCCTTGCTTGTCCTGGACACACCGATGTTGGAAGATGAAGATATGAGTGAAGCCAATAAGTATGAAGAAACTGATGCAAGCATTAGTATGTCTTGTATCCTGCAAAGGGTTAAAAGGATTCGTGAAATGTTAGAAATCCCTTTTCTAAAAAAGCAGGATTCAGATGACCAATCACCTTTTAAGGGGATCCCCACAATATTACATACTTATCATTCTGACACGGATGAACAAACACCTTTTTCAATTTATCAAGATTGTCCCACTTTTCCTTTGATAGGAGAAGACATGGATTGGGGTGATTTTCCTGATGATGCCTCTGATACCTCGGAAGATTCAGACGAAGATGGCTATCCAATACAAAGAAAAAGTAATTTCATTGAGGGACACAAAGATGTTTTCAAAGACATAAAAGTTCTGAGCACCATCATTGTGGATGAAAACCCTTGGTGTTTTCAATGCAGTGAAGCACATTGGGAACATGAATGTCCTTGAAGTAGTGGTGGCCATCAACAGGTAAACAATATAGACTACTTCATAGAAGGCCCTCACATAAATATCTCTATTGAAGAGCATCAAGAGGCCATCAAAGAAGCAGCCAGGTCAGCCAGGATGGCTGTGATAAACAAACTAGACCAGGAATCAAAAGAGAAGCTGAAGAAACAAGAGCTCCAGGTGTATAGAAGAAAGAAATTGAACCAACCTTCCATTGACCAAACAAAAAACCCACCTGTGGATGTAATCTTTCCTAAAACACCCAATGCTAAAAGGGTTAATTTGAATTTTGATCTTGAAGGGGTATTATCCAAGATGCTTGTGACCATCCCTTTGAGAGAAGTCATCAAAGTGCCATCTATCAGAAAGTGATTTGACAACTTCTTCCAAGGATCAGATGGGCCATTAAAAGATGGAACTATGGGTTGTATCCAGAATGTACCTATTATTACAACTTATGAGCAAAAATCCAGTGATTCCACCAAAGATGACAAAGTGCGTGACAAAAACGGGCCGACTCCTCATAAATGTTATCCGGAAGATACGCCTGTTGCAGAAGAGAAAAATTCGAGTCAGATTGAATGGCCCACGAAAGAAGAATACCAACAACTTATTGGTGATCTCAAAGCCCAGAAATCAGAGACTGTGAAAATACTAAAGAATGTGGAAAATGATGTGCGGATCCGTCCTTCACAGTAGGAAATCT
>JASDQU010010538.1:330879-342355 GCA_032191745.1 Picea mariana | reverse complement strand
AGGGCCAACGTCTCCCTCAGAGGGGCCTGACGTCCCCTTTTTAGCTCATAATTTTGGCATTTTAGCATTTAATGTGACAAATGATGTAATTATTGTAAGTCAGCCTTGTCGGCTGTTTTAATGACCTATTTTTGTAATTAAAGGTCATTTGGATGATATAAATTGAGGACGTTGAACCTCATTTTGACATAACACAACTTGCTCTCTTGGAGAGATCTCTTTTTTAGTCTTTTGTCTTGGATTATTGGCTCTTGGAGTTGAGGCGCTACACTTGGGAGGATTATCTTTGGCATTTATATGGTGTTTTTATCATTGGAAGGTGTTACAACTAGGGTTTGATAAGCTCTTCATGAATTTGTAAGTGTTTTCTCATACAAAACTTCTTGATTGAATGGTTGTAGGTTAAATATCTTACATGTATTGTTACATTGTTATTATTATGCTTAATCATTGAAACCCTAGGGAGCAAGCACACAAGTAGGTCCTTGCTTTATGTCCCCATGATAAGAACTTATTTAGCCATTTGATTTAGAGGAATATAGCCTAGCCATTGCTACACTGATTCTTCTTTTTCTGAGTTAGATTTGGAATATAAATTGAAGAAGGAAGACGTCCTAGGCCTAATTAGGTTTACACCTAGGGTTTTGACCTTTAGGGTTTGAAGAGCCTTGGCTCTACAACACTTTTCAGCCCTAGATTTATATTTCTAAGCTAGCCGTTTTTTGCCAAAGAGTTATAAGGAAAGAGGGAGGAGCATGAGGCCTAGCTTAAGCTACACCGGAATGAGCCTCCTCCCCCTAGGGTTTTGACTTTGTGGCCCTGCCATTGCAGCAGTAGAAAGCCTAACCTTCTAGTCCTTAAATTTCAATCTCTCCAAGTCTTTAGCCTTACTCCTTGACTCCATTTACCCTAAGGCACTAGTCTAAACCTACAACGTTGAGTCTATAGTGTCAAAACAACCTTTTCAAAACTCTTAAATTGAAACCCTAACTAACCCTAGCGGCCTACTAACCCTAACTAGATGATGACGTCATGCCTATTTTGATCTCTTGTTTGGTGTAAAACGTTGTGGCTTTGTCATCCTTTGATAGACATTGAAGTGTTGAGCATTTTCATTGGCATAATTAGCAAAACGTCCACTTTATTGTCTAGCTAAAACTAACCTAGAATAGGGCTGACGTCACCCTTTAGCAGGTTTGACGCAGCAACAATATATATATATATATGAGCATATTTAATGCGTTGTGCTAGTTCAAGGATTGATTTTACACATTGAATGCTATTATCATTGTGTATTTATTGAAGAAGTAATATTATAAGCCATAGCTTTGATTGCAATCATTGACTTCGTCAATAATTACATTTATTTATGTTCATATGTATTAAAGATAGTCATTAATTTATGAAGTACTAACCACTGCTTGCACCTTTTAGTTTTATCATTTGCCTTGTCTCGCAAACAGGTGCCCTTTCAGTGGAATACCTTCTCTTTGACTATCTTCTTGGCAGTAATCTGTGAAGGGAAAACTTATTTTAACCTGTGAGCCTTGAACCCTTGATCCTTTTCCTTCAAAACCCCAGATTACTAGGGACGTCTCCCTTGGGATTAGCGACCCTGAACAGAAAGAGCCCCCCATCGAGGTGACAGTGGGTGGGGGAAGCTCTTGTTACGCCAGTTTGACTCTTGCCTTCAAGCTACTTGACCTATCCTACAAACTGAGCGATAACAAGTCCAAAGGAGGATAATTTGGAGGATGAAGTATTGGTTTTGGAGCAACTGGAAAATGCTCTTATTGATGATGATCATGTTAAGATACCAACCCCATCCACTATCATGGTCCCCCTGACCAAGACTCCAGTTGTAACAATATGGGCTTCATGTTCAATTCCACTTCCATCTGCTTCTACACACAGTTACCTCCTACTTCGACTCCACTACCACCACGTGGAGGCTCGCGCAGCAATCGTGGTGCAAAGAGGAAGGGAAAGTAGATAAAAATTAGAATAATTGTTTCTCCTTTTTCACTAATTTATATGTCATAGACTCGCAGTCTTTAGCAGCTAACTCAGTTTAGTGTTTTGGACCTTTCAGTGTTCGCACTTCAATTAAACTATCATTTTAGAACTTATGCAGATGGCCTATTTTGTAAATATAACTATTTGGTCATGTTCACAGTTGGTGGACAACCTATTTCATTCCATAGGTTAATGGTCTACTTCCTACCATATGGCTTAAAAATGTGTATGTTTGCTTGTAATTGCTAGATGGCTGATGCTCGAATGATTAATTATTAATGTACTATGGGTATCATTTCTAACTTCATAATAATGTAGTATTCATCTACAAGTAGCACAAATATGCATGTTTTCATACATTCTGCAACTAATTTGGCTTTCTGCAAGTTTCTTTTGAATATAAATGCATTATAATACATATATATATATATAAAATGCTTCCAAGGTTTTTTGGGAAATGGTGCTCCCACTCCCATGCTCTGGCAACCTTGGTCTCATTTGTGGTAAACCGGAGACAGTGAAGCACATATTTTGGGACTATTGATTTGCCAAAGACTGTTGGCAGCACATACAGGACCAACACCCTGCTTTATTTCAAGGAAAGGTGCATTGGAGAGCTGCAATCTTGGATGATTTCAGATATCTTGTGCTGTTGGCCTTCACAGGGACTTGAAATTACCTCAGAGTTACTGCATTGCTCACCCTCTGGAAGCTAAGGTGCAGATCTGTTATTGCTAGTGAGGTCAGTTCACTTCAGTCTTTCTGTGGTAATTGGAGGGAAAATGTATGCATGCAATTGTTTGCAAGAGGCTTTATGCTAATTAAAGATGTTACAGCTAATTCTGATTTTATGTTTGCATTAGTAGTGCTGAGGAAGAGGATATGATCATTGTATATACCTCTCCACTTTTCCTTTCTCTTATGTAAACATTTGTATGTTAATAATATGGTGTATTTTTCAAAAAAATGAAACTTTTGTAGTTGCTTCAGAAACCTCTCCTAGTTGTTTCCTCCAATTTCCTTATCATTTTCATATTGAAAATATTTATCGTACGAAAATGTGGGGATTTGAATGTTTTGGCATTCAACGTTGTATTTTATTCAAATTCTTTGGACTAGAAGAATGTTTGGAAACATTATGATTAGGATGTCACACAATACTCATTTAGTCTGTACCAATCGTGAATATGGCAGAGGTATTTTAGCCGGATGTAATTATGAGTTTTGGAGCTGCAAACACAAAACAAAAAGAAATACTTTAACAGTGACCAAGAAAACTAAATGGCATTGAGAAAAATTACAGGAAAACCATAAGATTGCATTCATATACATATGATTTTCTCCTTGATCTTCACAGTTTTAGATAAGGAGAAAGGCACATATAACCCTGTGTAAGCTACTCCAATTAAGAGGAAGATACTCTATTATAGACAGTTATTCTTATAGACAGTTTATTTTAGACTTTTGAATTTAGAAAAGATGTCAAATACCTTCAAAACATATATTCTCGCCTTCACGATCACAATCAAGCCACAATACTAAGTAATCACATCCTTGTGCTTCGTGCTGCAAATGCTTGCAGATGCGTGCCTTGAACCAACATGCAAGAATTGTTAGTTCAATTTGACATACTTAGAATATTCTTAATCTCTAAACAAAAATACTTGTACATATCATAAAAATAAAGCAACTTTTGAGAGCACATAACTCGTTACTTCTAAACATATTCTTAGTATTGCATAAATTTATTACTGATAAACCATAAATAAATGCATTAGCAAATGCCATGACAGCCAAAATTTTATATCTGTTTCTATTATGAACACAAATATATAAAAATAGGTATATATAAAATAATAATTAAACACATCATAAATGAAAAGGCATGTCTTATCCAAAAGATGTGTCCATTCATGAAAGGGCACCCCTGTGAGGGTGTTAAAATTTTGCTTAAGCAGTTAAGTGTATTCGGTATTCTTTAACTTTAAACTATTAAATCAATAACTGCATGCATAAGGATCAGTGAAAGAAAGACATCCACAGTATACACAAGATTTATCCTGGGAAACCCACTTGGGGGAGAAAACCCAGCAAAGCTTCTTCAATATAGATTCATCAACAAGTACAATGTCTCTCTCCAAGAGAGATCTCACCAAACAGAAGATAATCAGAAGATAGACCGGAAACCCTAATCAAAATAGGGTAGCACACCACTCAACCAAGATAGGCCTCAGTGAGATAACCAAAACCCTTCACCAAAATACCCTTACTCTGTAGTTGAGTCTCCTCCTTAGACTTGCGCACTTTTCCTTGAGAGAGAACTTGTGTTGTGTGTATTCTCCAAATGATGCGCCTGGCCTCGTATAAATAGTAGTTAAGTCACCCTTTAATTAGGTCAGGGCCGACTTGTACAATTGACACTTTCTAATTTACATTTGATTTTTACAAAGGCACAATAGGATCGACTTTACAAATACAGCATAATATTATTCGTTAGGGTTTTGACTTGGTCTAATGCAATATAGATATAATAAGAATATCTTTCGAAACTACTCAAACTTCAACACTCCTTAGCAAGGAAGGTATTCTTTTGGCATGATCATCATGACTGCTTTTGCACTTCTGTACACTTGACCATTGACTTGTTGACTTTCCACGAATCTATATTGAAGAAGTTTCGTAACCACGTCATGCATCCAAGGTCTCATCATCCTTCCGGGCTTTATGTCATCATGGGGCTTCAACTCGCCAACTCACACAGAATCTGGCATCTAGTTCATACAGAACTAGTAACTCGCCATCTCACACAGAATCTGGCATATTGTTCATACAGAACTAGTAACTCGCCATCTCACACAGAATCTGGCATCTTGTTCATAGAAAACTAGTAACTCGCTAGCTCACATAGAATCTGGCATCTAGTTCATATAGAACTAGTAACTCGCCAGCTCACACAGAATCTGGCATCTAGTTCATACAGAACTAGTAACTCCCCAGCTCACACAGAATCTGGCATCTAGTTCATATAGAACTTAGTAACTCGCCAGCTCACACAGAATTTGGCATCTAGTTCATACAGAACTAGTAACCTCTGGTTGGCACACTAGGCAACCGGTCCACAGTGACCAGGCATCTAACCACAAGGATTAGGCGATGTAGTGCGCACACACTACCCATCTAACCCAAGGCTAGGAAACACCTCCAACCACACAGGATGGCCCTCTAGCTTGAAAAGCTGGAAAAATCGCCAGCCCCAAAGGCTCGACATCTGCTAACCTTGTGCGAGGTCATGCTGACTACCTGTTGCTACTGTCACACGTTGATGTTGCTGCCCTGAATCGCATCCATAACTCATCACTCCCTCTTACTAGGGAAGTCCTTCTGGACCACACCAAGCTTGTCCCTGAAGTACACAAACTTCACTCTCGAGTCTCGACAAAGGCTTGGTCAACACGTCTGCTATCTACTCATTTGTAGCGACATACTGGAGCTTCACTGCTCCATTTTGCACCATATCTCTGATATAATGGTACTTAATCTCGATATGTTTGGACTTGTCATGAAACACCAGGTTCTCTGACAACTTCACACAACTTTGGCTGTCACACCAAATACAAGTCGCCTCTTACTCGAGATCAAACAGTCCTGCAAGCAGCTTCTGAAGCCACACTGCTTCGCTACTAGCTGAACACGCTGCTATATACTTTGCCTCAACCGTACTGAGCGCCACACTAGTCTACTTGCTGCTGAACAATGAGATCATAGTTGATCCCAAACTGAAGCAACATCTAGAGGTACTCTTCCAGTCTGCAACACTATCGGCCCAATCTGAATCAGTAAATCCTTGCAGGCTTATATCACGATCTGAAACATATTTGAGTCCATAGTCAATTGTACCTTTCAGGTACCTCATCACATGTTTCGTTGCAATCAAATGAACCCATCTCGGCTCAACCATATACTAACTCAATGTGTTCACTGCAAAACATATATCTGGCTTTGTGTTCGTTAAGTACATCAACGAACCAACCATCTGTCTATACATGGTGGCATCCACTGTCTCTGAATATGTATCACTCAATAACTTCAAATTTGTCACCATCGATGTAGGCATGGCTTTACAATCCATCATTCTGAATCTCTTCAAAATCTCTACAGCATATTTTCCATGGTTAAGGAAAATCTCACTCGGTCTCTGCCATACCTCTAGACCTAAGAAATAATGCATCATACCCAGGTCTTTCATCTTTAACTCTGTAGCAAGCTTCCTCTTACTCTCAATGATGAGCTTCTCGTCTCCTATTAGAAATAGGTCATCCACATATAACAGTAATATCATTGGTCCACCACCACAACCTTGAGGTACAGGTTGGAATCTTCTTTACTCTTGGTAAAGCCCAAGCTCATCAGGAAACTATCAATTCTACCATACCATGCCCTGGGTGCTTGCTTTAATCCATACAAGGCTTTCTTCAATCTGCACACATGTGTCTGGCTGTCATGTGTCTCGAAACCTTGTGGCTGCTCCACATACACTTCCTCTTCTATTACACCATTTAGAAAAGTTGTTTTTACGTCCATTTGGTGTACCTTCAGTTCATTGCTACAGCTATCGCAAGTATAGCTCTAATTGAAGTGTATCTCGCCACAGGAGCAAATGTCTCCTCATAATCTATTCCTTCTTTCTGGGAGAAACCACGTGCCACGAACCTTGCCTTGTACTTCTCGACACTGCCATCTATTAAATGCTTTGTCTTGTAAATCCACTTGGAACTTACTGTTATCCCCCACTTTTAGGGATAACTAAGGATATTATGTCTCGAGGCCCACAAGTCCTAGACATGGAGTACCGAGAGCCAGATCGACTTGAGCGTGGCCCTGGAGGGCCCATCTTTTCTTCCTTTCAGCGCCTCCGCTTTGTCAGCAGCAGCAGCATCCATCACCTCGGCTTGGTCCTGTAGCAAAGATGGTTCTTGCTCAATGAGGTAATGAGTTCGGGTATCATGGTATGTGTCACTCTGATCCTCAAAACTTTTGAATATGTGCATTTAGTTCTTTTTGTTTCTAACGGGTGCTTGGATCTTATACTTATCCACTTGACCATGTCTGAGGGGAATGACAGGATGCCCTAGTAAGCCTATGCCCATAGGTTTTGAGTTGCCATTGGGCACAGGCTTACTAGGGCATCATGTCATTCCCCTAAGACATGGTCAAGTGGATAAGTATAATATCCAAGCACCCTCAAACTTGCGCACTTTTCCTTGAGAGAGAACTTGTGTTGTGTGTATTCTCCAAATGAGGCGCCTAGCCTCTTATAAATAGTAGTTAAGTCACCCTTTAATTAGGTCAGGGCCAACTTGTACAATTGACACTTTCTAATTTACATTTGACTTTTACAAAGGCACAATAGGGCCGACTTTACAAATACCACATAATATTATTCTTTAGGGTTTTGATTTGGTCTAATGCAATATAGATATAATAAGAATATCTTTCGAAGCTACTCAAACTTCAACGGAGGGTATATAAACGGGCCCTCATTCTCATTGTAATCATCTTATCTCATCTTATATATTCATTCTCTTATACATCTTATATATTATTTATTATCCTCATGGATATATTTATATTCCAAGTATTTTGGATATTTAACTCGTAAGCCAGATTTGGTTATTACATTGGTATCAGAGCTTTGTTTCTAATCCCAGCCTTTGGTCTATAGACTCTTGGTCAAAAAATTTGTTGCACTTGGCAACGTCGTTATAAGCCTTTGGCCACTCAATTCTTTCAAAGTTCTTGGAACTAAGGGTCTTTGACCACACTTGGGCATTTTACCATTTAAAAATCTATTGAAAAAAACACATTCCACTACAAATCAAAAAACAAAAAAGAATATAAAAAAAGGGAAAGAAAAAGCTTTGAAGGCTCAATATCATAAACAAAACAATAAATTACATATATATATATATAAAGAAAAGAATTAAAAAATAATAATTGTTATTAACGCCAATCGTACACCAGCCGCACTCACCGTAATCTGTCACCGTACAATCCAAATCAATTGCAAGTTCCATATAGCACTATACCTATGGTTGTCGTGTCCATATAGTATGACCGAAGTTCGTTAGTTTCATACAACGTTGCACCTACTATTGCCTCCTTCGTACAGTATAGCCGAATTTCAAGCTTGAAAGAAAAATAAAATTACTGTGGCTATCCAGACAATAAAGGGTTGCCACCGTCCCTACTAACCATCGTGACCATTCAAATAATAAACGAAGTAATAACGGGTTACATAATTATTAATTCGAAAGGTTAATTAAGATTAATTAAAGTGAGCATCGAGTTTTACCTATGGATTGGCTTTGGAATTTCCATATAATTTCTACAAGTCGTGGTTGTCGTGGGAAGAAATTCCAATGGTAGGTGAAGTTCAGTCAACCCATAGCAGCGACCCTCCAAAATAATTGATAAATAGAAATAATTCAAGGAAAAAGCAAATCGAAAAGTGGAAAAAATAATTATCCGAAGTTTTAAAAGTTTAAAAAAAAGATTATAAAGGTTGAAGACTTCATATATTTCAAGATTTTAATGCTCCAAGTGAAGAAGGGAATAAATGAAGTATAAGTAAAGAATATAATATTTTATTATATTTGAAAGTATTATATGTATATATATATATTAGAAAATAAAAAAAGGTCAATTTTCGAAGAAAGGAAGAGTAATAAAGGGATCTAAAAAATGGATTTTAACGTAAACGAAGGAAGGTTTATGCATAAAGGACTTTCAACACCTATTTTTGATATATTAAAAGTCAAAGGAATTGTTCAAGGAAAAAATATTAATGTTGTGATTTGTCCGTACAAGAAGGAAAATTACATCAGTGTTCATATTGCCAATCAATTATCAATTTTAGAGTCAAATATAATCGAAAAGGACTTTGGCAAGACACAAATTAAGAATCTACAAATAACAATAGATGGTTATAAATACATATCTGAATTCGATGTTACAAAAATGAATGAACCCAATGTTGGTATAATTCTCGGTTCAAACTGGCTAGAAACACTAGGTACCTTCACCTTAAATGCAAAAAAAAGGTTTTTGATGTTCTCCCACAAGAAGAAAAAAATAACATTACATGACGTCTCAATGACACCAGATTCAGAAGTACCATCATTTGAAGATTTTAAAAATATTTCAAAAATGATCAACCAGGATGATCAAATGACAGTACAAAAAAAGCAGGAAGAAGTTGACATAGTTATTGCTAATAAAGAGAGAATTTGTCGTCTCAAGAATCATAATCAAAGCTTGATTGCACAACTCAAGAAATGAAAGAATAAAAAGCAAGGTGATCAAAAGTTAGATCAAGCTAATCACGATTTCAAGAAGAAATTATTCGAAAAGGATGATGAAATTTGTCACCTTAAAAGTCACCATCAAGACTTAATTGAACAAATTAAGAAATTAGAAGATGAAAAAGAGTTGCAAAAAAAATCCGCATAAAACCGTCAGTACAGGATCAACGATCGACAAGGGAACTATGATTGATCCCGCAAAGAAGATACCAAATATTGTCCAAACCTCATAGAAGGGAACAAATGTTGATCTAATTGAATTACCAGAAACATCAAAAGTTGAAGAGGGATCCAACAAACAAGATCCAGAAGAGATTTGGGTGCCTTATCATCATCCAAATCACAAGAATCGTTACAACCAACAACAAGATCAAGCGAAATATAAACAAGTTTCTATGAAAGTAGATTTGGGATGGATCACTCCCGAAAAGATGCAACATATTACTTCAGGAATTCGAAGATTATATCATTTTGTCTCATCAAGTATCACAACTACAAAAACAAAAGATCATGATAAGACAGTTCGAGCTAGAACAAGAGATAGGTCTTTTTCTAATCATGCTTTGAGGACAAAGCATTTTTAAGGGGAAGGCAATGTTATGAACACAAATATATAAAAATAGGTATAAATAAAATAATAATTAAATGATAATAATTAAACACATCATAAATGAAAAGACGTGTCTTATCCAAAAGACGTGTTTATTCATGAAAGGGCACCCCTTACGAGGGTATATAAACAGGCCCTCATTCTCATTGTAATCATTTTATCTCATATTATATATTCATTCTCTTATACATTTTATATATTATTTATTATCCTCATGAATATCTTTATATTCCAAATATTTCGGATATTTAACTCGTAAGCCATATTTGGTTATTACAATTTCAAACACATGCCAATTTATAAATACTTCAAATGAACCATCTATTGTCTAATCAAGAAATTACACAAGGTATCAAGAAAATAGCATAGTCGAAATTTATCTTTGTATTAGTCCAGAGATTGGTTGCACCATAGAGACTGAGTACAAGACTGATCACAATAATATTGCTTTATGCGGAGTACAAGAAGCAAGAAGAAAAGAGGAGAAGATAGAAAATAAAGGCTATTGGTTGCTCACTCCAAAAAACTCTACCAAACAATGAGCATTTTCCCTTCCTTTAGAGGTCCTTGAGCTCACTAAAGAAGGTGCTTAACTCATGTAAGAGGTCCTCCAAGAATATCCTAGTCATGTGCCTTCCTAATTCTCTTTGAGCTGAAGTAAACCCAAAAATAAATGAAGTCGCCCTGTCTATACTTATCCGAAGCTCATGCGCCTTACTTTTGTTAGAATATAGCAGATGGTGTGCTCGTTTTACCATTGACGATACCCTCGTCACCCAACCATAGGCCGAAGCCACCCTCCGAGCACCTTAACCTTGACTAAGAAATACTCTGAAAGCAAACCCTAGGCTAGATAGCCAAAAAAGGTGTAGCGCATCTTCCTCCAAGGATAGCGCACCAACAATAGCTGATCAGATAGTCCAAACCCTAGCCAAGAGATAGTCAAGCCAATACTGAAAACTTGTTGTTGCTGCAGCTACACCTGCAACTCTCCTCCACACGTGTGCACCAAACTGGGAACTGCAATGCACACCAAACTGGGAACTGCAATTCTGAGATGTTGTCAAATGAGAACTGGCACCCTGTATTTATATTGGTTCTGCCAGATTTGCTGGGGCCGACTACTCCTTCTGGATATGTGTCTGTTCAGTATATTATTATTATTTGTGGCCAACTTCTTCTCTTGGAGGCTAATAACCTAATATAAATTATCTTCTTGAGTCGAAAAGGCTTCTAGGGTTATTAGCCAACTCATTAGGGTTTTCTCTTGCTTTCTGGAATCTTCTATTCTCGTCAAGTTCACACATGGAGGTAAATACCTCCCGCAGCTACCATAATATTAACACTCCCTCCTAGCTAGAGAGGTATTACAGGTAATGGACTTGAGAACAAAACATACCATTTACCCGGTAGCATCAATATAGTCATCTAGACTATTTCATGACTAGATCATGAGCATCACCATCACCATCAGCTGCATCATCTCTCG
>JASDQU010010538.1:302729-320153 GCA_032191745.1 Picea mariana | reverse complement strand
GGGGGAACGTACAACCTCTGTGAGCCTAGTCAAGCCTTGTGAGCCATGAGCAAAAGTCAAGGCATCTAGCAAAAGTTAGGTTGAACGTAAAATTCCTATGAGCTAGAAACAAACAATCTTCCTTATATTGCAAATGATGTAAATGTATTGATCTAGTGCGTTGGCACGTGTAACACTAGCCACCATGAAGAAATTCGAATTGCCATGTGTAAGGGTCAAGTTGAATGAGTTGTTAAACTCAAGTTGTAAAAGGTCAAGTTGTAAAAGTCGAGTTGCATAAAGTTGCATAGTTGCATAAAGTTGCATAAGTTGCATAGTTGCATAGTTGCATACATGCATGTTGCATGTTGAAGTTGCATGTTGCATGCATGACATGCATTGCATCCATGCATGTCATGTGCATGCTGAGTTAAGTTAAGTTCTAAATTCGAAGTCTCTTGTCCAAGATCTATTTCAAGCTGAAGTCGAGTTATGATGAGCATGCAAACATGCTACTATTTCGAGCCCTCTCACCCCATCCTCTCAACGCCTTTATATGCAAAGGTCGACCCTCATTCTACATTCAAGTTTTGTAGCGTGAGGGTGAAAGAGTAGAAGGCAGCAAGTGTTGTTACAGTGCTGGCATACATATCAGTCTTAGAAGGCAGCGCATATCAGTCTTAGAAGGCAGGAAAAATACACCTACAATGCTGGTGTATATCAGTCCAGAAAAGGACAGCAAGCATCTTGTCATAGTGCTGGTATATTTCAGCAGAGAAAGGACAGCAAGGTGTTGCTGTACTTACAGGTTTTACAGTCAGATCAAAGTCGTCTTGGCAAGCTCATTTAAGAGCAGAATTTCATGGTGGAATTTTTGTAAGTGATCATACTTTGTATTTGCAATAAAAGGAGATTGTTTGCTGGGGTTTTTCTCCCTGTATAGGGTTTCCCCAAGCTATATGTGTTGTGAATATTCATGCTGGTAAATCTATGGTATTGTTGTTCTGTTTTATGATTCATATTACGCTAAATACAGTCAGAATTTAAAGAACATATCAGCAGTTTAAAATCAAGCTCATAATTCAACAATTATCATCTTGTTGGTTAAGTATTTTCCATTATTCCAGTGGAGCTATTAATCTGTTGAAGCAAAGCTAAGGATCATCTATTCAGATTTATATAACAGTTGTGATCTTTTGCCCCAGTGCTAGTTATATGAGGTTTTTGTAGTTTTTAGTTTGCAAATCACTGCATTCTCCGCTATAGGATTCTAACCATGAATTTCATCTTATGATAATTTATCGATTAAAACATGGATTTGGATAGTTAAGGTAGAACATGCCATTTTATCTCACTGCGATGTCTATGCTTTGATGGTTGCATCCTCTGTTACAAAATTCGCCAAAATCACGATAAATCGCGATTTGATCCAGAAAACGATAATTTCTAAAAAAAATCGGGGAAAATCAGGAAAAATCGATTTTTAAGTTTGCCAATGTTTTCGCGATAAATCCGAAACAATGTTTTCTGGACCCCCGGCAACTTTTTCGCCGATACGATTTTTGTAACTTTGGTTGCATCATACATCTGTATTTTAGGTATTTATGAGAATAACAAACATAGCTTGAAATCAGCAACACATTACGTAAGTAGTGTCAATAGTGAATGTTGCTGTAAGAATCAATCCCACTATATAACAAAGCTCTATAAATTATGCTCTTTCAGAGCTTAAATGTTCCCACATGAACTGTATAATTAATGTGGTTTGAATGGAAGAAACAATGGCCATCTTGACAAAGGAATAAGTAAACATATACCTTTGCAATTGTTTAGTTGCTTTACCCACACAAACAATCAATAAACCAGTTGCCATGGGGTCAAGAGTTCCTGCATGTCCAACCTGCAAATATTTATATTATAGGTGTCAAACAACCTCATATAAAGTTTATATGTTGAACTTACAAAAGTTTTACAGTATGCACAGTGAAGGTCAAGATATCTCCAAACAAGAGAAACCCCACTTCCGTGGTCATATTATCTTATGTTGGTTACTTACTTTCTCTACTTTAATCAAGCGACGCAACTTTCCACAAACAGTAAATGAAGTCCAGCCTGATCCAAAAATATTTATCAAATTTTCAATTGTTAGAATCAACAAAATATTCAGGGCTAGTTCATCTTGGAAAAAAACAAATTAAGAAAACATCATTTAGAGACCAAATAAAAAATGGAAATTCAATTTTTTTCTAGATTGCACTTGGACAATCTTCAAATTCCTATTTATTTTTGGCAAAACACATATTAGGCATTTTACATCAAAACCATAATAAAATTGACAATATAACTACTCCAAAATGACGAACTCTGAACTAGATGTAACAATTACGAAAGTAAATCGATGTAGCACAGGTGCACATACCTAGGGGGCAGTCACCCTGTTACCACTCAATTTGTCACCAAATATGTGCAAGGTCTTCACTTGGGACAAATCGATGGCAACTTGGAAGGCAAACCACTGTCACCCCAATCTGTGTTCCCACACTTCAAGTTGAATAAAGATCACCTCCAAGGGGGCTTCCTTATAATTGTATTGCTCTTCTATGGCTTATGGATGCCCAGCAATGAGTAAATGATGAATCCTCTATTTGCAAGGGTGCATATGAATATGATGTTCTGGTTACCACAAGGCTGGAAAGCAAAGAAGGTTTTAGTAACAGGGCAATCTACCATGACACAAATCTGTTAGTATAAATCCACTTGTTTTTTCTTGCTAGATTTGTGAATGCTGGGAATGAGCTCAGACTGTTAAAGGTTTAATCATGTGGGTACAAGGCGAGCTCACTAAGGATAAATCTGTGAGATATATACCAATAAACTTTCCAGATCTGGCCCCCGCAAAAAATTAGTTGAAATGAAAAAATGGGATGTGTTACCTCTCAATCTCTCCCTACAAGGAAAAGTCCTAACCTTTTTCATCGAGAGACAGTGCTTCCTGGGTCAGTTTCAGGGCATCTTGTCCAAACTCTACCTCATGGAGGCGATTATCAGACCCACAATTCTAAGATCTGGGGTTCGAGCTTGTTATAGACAGACTGGGCCAAGATGGAGAGAGTCCAGACCCTGCTTCTCAGACGCATCATTCACTGCAAGCAAACAGTTCTACAACCCATTATTCAGGCAAAGTTCAGTGCCCACCCTTTTCGCCTCGAGGTCATTTTTTGCTTGGTCTCTTTCCTTCATAGAGTCAGATCTTTCAAAGACTCTGCCACCGGGAGAGAGCGGTACCCCTACCTCGCACTTTTCTCCTCAGAGGCTCTTGCTTTGGATCACCCCTCAGGTCGTGTGCGATGTTGGTTCTCAGAGGCGTCTCAGCTTCTCATGTTGATGACTATCTCTCCAAAGCACCTTCCCTCCTTTAGTTTCTCCGTCGCGCCATCTCTTGCCGACTAGACAGGTACTGAATCAAGCTATTAGAGAGGACATCTACAGATTGTATATTCAGGTCACCTGGACCTGTTAACCCCTGGATTTTCTCACTTGGAAATCCTGAGGGTTAGGGGCTAGTATTTTTGTCACTTACTAGCATTCAAATGGTTCTTTCACAGATTAGCACTTGGTTAGGCATGTTATCGCACAAATTGTCACTGGGGCAAAGTCAACCACAAGCATCACTAGTGCGACACAACTAGGAGTAAGAACCACCGTCACCTTAGCAATTACTCCCCTCGTTTTAATGATGGATGATTCCACCACAAGGGAGGCTTCCCGGGTGACCTTGGGGGGATGGAGAGAGAGAGAGAAGGATTTGGAAAGGATCCCTCCTTTGGTTGCTAGATGAGAGTGCTTAGGGTTTGGAGAACGATGACTTTGGTAGAGAGAGGCAAGTTGATCAATAACCTGCAAAACCAATGTTAGAGCCAATATCCCAAGACCAAAAATCATAAAAATAAACCCCCGAACACTAAGGGAAGCAGCGAGAAACCTTGTTGTCCCAAAAATTGCAGCAGACTAATTTATATCAGCAAGAAGAGAATGTTAACAGCTGCAATAAATCACCGTCAAAATCAGCATTAAATCATGGCAAATGAAAGCTTATGAGTAGTAGATAATATTCCAATGATTAAACCACAATTTTGACAGTTAAATGGGCTGCAAAGCAAGTGTTATCAGCAAGTTTATAACAGCCCTAGATGGCTGTAGCAAACATTTGCTACAGCAGAAAATTTCCACCACAGATATCAGAAAATAAATGTCAATTTGTAGCCCTTAACAAGTAGATTAATTTGCAATATTCAAGCACAGTTTTATGCAGTGAAAAAGTAAGTATACAAGAGTGAGAGAGGTTTTACTGCAGCCCTAATGGCTGTAGTTAACTTGTTATTACAGCAGCAAGTAAACTTGTAAGAAATGGAAGTGTTTTAGCATGAAAAAATAGCTTAGAGTGAGGGCAATTCATCCACAAATCCAATGACTTTAAGAGAGTAATATTCACGTTTTTCAATGCAAAGACTAGTGCCTTCTCTATTGGGTAATGGAGTCGTAACATTAATAAGTAATTAGGACGGCAATGGAAAGAGACTTGAACCTTGAGCAAACCTGCACGTGCCCAAGCCGTCACCTTTCCAAATTACCTAACTCAACAAATTAATAGGAAACTAGTTTTTAAACCCTAGAGGGATAGACCATCCTAACCCCTAGTTTTAAAACCCTAGCCAAGAATGTTTTCAAGGGGATAAACAATCCTAACCCTTGAAAATACCCTTGAATGACCTCACTTAAATCAGAAAATTAGCTTGAAGGAGGGGATAGATACTCCTAACCCCCCTAGGGTTATCCAAGCAAGATAATAAAAGAAAATTGCAGAAATTTACCCTCAAACCAAAACAAACCTGCAAAGATTATTCACCAAGAGCAAGCCTAGATCACAAACCAATCCTCCAAAGAGAGCAAGTCACCTCCTAGCAAGAGCGCATGAGCGAAGATCACCAATAGACAAATCGCACCAATCCATTGCACAAGAAAATAAGAGGGCCAAAATTTCTTTGAGAGAGAGAATAATGTCTCAATGATCAATTATGAAAAATGAAATGAGGCTTGCCTCTATTTATAGAAGAAACTCCAAGCTCACTTTACCCAATTTACAATTAAATCCACTAATTTAGGTCCAAATTCATGTTTTTACATTGACTTTTACCAAATCTATTTGATTTTAGTCCACATATGCTAAATAATGACCAAAAGTAACAAAGCTAAGAGATTTAAGTCCCCAACATCTTCTTCAAGGGTGGTGTCATTTGGCTCTCGGCACTCCATGTCTGCAACCTGCGGGCCTCAAGACGTCATCTCCTTAGTTACCCCTAGGCTAAGGGGGTAACACATGCCATGAGACGTGATCTCCCCTAGTTACCCCTAGGTAGGAGGGGGTAACATCTAGCTCCAACATGGGAACATGTGCTCACTGTAGAGCACATGAGAACCTCAACATCTTTGGTAGTCCAAGACCTACAACCTGCATCACTCTAAAATGTCCTGCTACATTCTAACAGGCAAACATTAGTACTGCAAGGTAGGGGGGTGTTATCCACCATGGTTTATGAAAATATAAAACCATGCGAGAAAGAAAAAAAAATCATTTTCATCAATATATCATTTTAACTTTTAACATATAAATGCTAAGCTAACATGAATGCATGATAAAGCAATGAACAATATCAATAGAAGGAAAACAATGCAATAAAGCAAGCACACAAGATGACCTACTCTAGCCTACTCTAATGCTACAAGTCAACTGAAAAGCTAGGTATAATCATAGAACCAGTGAATCCATCCTATCATTTCATCAAAGCCAAAATTTCTACCTTTGTCCTTCATTATGAACCATCAAGCACAAAATAATCATGAGCCTGGGGCATGACTACAACATAACTAAATATAGAATCAAACTCATGAAGATGGGAAGGAGGAAAGAGAATGTGCCAAGATGTGTCTCTACAGGCTTGCTCTACCCATCTCTAAATAGGCTTGTGATAAGATGTGTTGATTTTTCAAAAGCTAGGTTAAGCATGAAGTTCATTTAATTTCATCATGTCTTAACCATAAACAAGAATGTTGCAGCAACCAAGATCACAAGAAGAAACACCATGCACAAGAACACAAGATATATCGTGGGAAACCCTTCTCAAACAAGGGAGAAAAACCCAGCCGAATCCTTTGCTACAATCTTCAAGAGAAAGACCTTTACCACCAAGAATATCCTAGCACACAAGAGGGTGCACAAAACCCTAGAACTCTAGCGCCCAAGAGAGGTGCGCAACTTTGACCAAGAAGTGTATTTGCTGAAATTTCCAAAACTCACAAGTGTGTGTGTGTGTGTCTACAAATGAAAGATTTCCTCTAACTTATATTAGACTTGTCCTATCAACTGAAGTGTCTATTGGCACAATAGGGCCGACTTCACTTAGACATATTAATTGTTTATTATTATAATAATTAATATTAATATTGCTATTAATATTAATATTAATTATCTTTTACAGTTTATCTTTAGACACAATAAGAAAGGGTCGACCTGTACCCTTTACACAATAACTAGGGTTACAGGTAGGTTTGACTCTTGAACAATATATAGCAAAGGCTCTAATACACCCACTAGTGCTCATCCACTAGGGGCCACATCCATAGGGATGCCATGGACCTGATTCACTGCATCACACAGATGAGTCAGGTCCTCACACGTTCACCTATGCTCGTCCATAGGCACGTCTTGCTCTATAGATCTGCTTTCCCACTGCCACCAACAGGAGGATCATCTGGAATCTTCTCATCAACTCTGTTGTTGTTTAGAGGAGGCCATCACATCATCTTCATTCTTATTCTCATGATGATGTGCCCAGCGCTTTTCGGAATTTCCCACGTTCATCTTGCGCTCAGCCACAAGCACGTCCTAACTCAACAAATCACTCTTACATCGGATAATCATCTAGAGTTCTTCTCTCTCACGTCATGGAGGAGGCCATATACATTCCTAGCCCCTGTCCCAGGCTGGAACCACAAACCCTTTATTAGGGGCTTTCTCTTAGGTTTGTAAGCTGAGAGTAAGACTTCATATAGCTACTCTATTCCACATCTCACAAGTTTGTAAGTTGGAGGATGTCTCCTATAGTTGCATTCATCAACAAGATGAAGGCTCATAAGGCAGACCCAAAGATTCCCAAGAATGACTTTTCTGGCTTTCATCACTCCCTGAGGCTTGGGATGGAATGAATAAAAATCTAAAGGATGCCTGATAATCACTCAAGGAAAAGCTGGATGAAAATGGGATGTTCACGTTCTTCTTAGAGTCTCCAACTTCTCTTTAGATTCTAAGAAAAAAAATTGCTCCCTAGATAATTCGGGACTAGAAACGTGATTCCCAGTCGTATCCTCGGATGATATAGCAAGATCAGAAAGAAGGCGCCTGGAAACTTTCGTCATGAAATTCTTGTCCTGGGCCAATCATGGCCTCATCTTCATCAAAGTCTGAGCATAAAGGTGGTTGAAAATCTTCTTCGTAGAATAACTCCAAGTGCTCAAAAGAATGCATATCACACCTTCTAGGAAATGGTTGGAAGTCATCATGAGAATGTTGCAATGGTTTACTTCTAGATGGTTGAAACAAATCTATGAGCATTTCATCTTCATATCGCCAAGAACCAAATCAACAATGCTCATAGATGTATATTCTAGATGCAACAAGCTTGCATCCTTGATTCTAGAAACATTATTGTCTCATAAATGGGTTATCCATCAAAATGAAAGCAATTCTTATCCCATCTACATCTTCTAATGCATATAAAATCATCAATACAATCATCATGTTCTTCATTAGATGAGGAATCTACTACATCCAAGGGTTCCTCCAAGAATTCTTTATTTTCCAAGTCATGGAAAGATGCATCATAGGAATTGTTATCCCCATTTTGTGGGATAACTGAGATGATGTCTCTGTTGAAATATTGTAACTTCGAAGAACATTCTAATTATATTTGAGCTATTATCTTATAGATCAAATCCCCTTTTGTGGATTGGTCAAACCATATTTATATGCTGGTATTTGTAAAGTCGACCCCTAATGTTTATAAAGTGGTTTTAACCACTATTAGAAGAAGTTGGCCCTACTAAGTGAAGAGACATAACCCTTGCGCCTCCTCAACTAGTATTTATATGTGAGGATCGTGCCTCACTTATATTCACTCACACTCACTCATCCAGTGCGCATATCTTGAAGGCAGTTGCAGTTGCAGGAGGAAGGAGAAGAGAGGCGCATGCTTGGTCTTAGTTTATTCTTGGTGTTTTGGTCTTAGTCTTGGCATTGTATTGGCAATCTATTATTGAGGAAGTTTTTGCTAGGGTTTTCTCCCCCATGAGGGTTTCCCAGGATAAAATGTTGTGTACCCTGTGATTGTGTTTCTTTCAGTAATCCTCTTTATGTTATTGTTTTGGAAATGCATTGAATGCTCGTGTAATTTGGAAATAACCTTATAACAACAGTAAAAACTTAACATGGTATCATAGCTTGACTGAATAGAGCATCTTTCACTAGGTATCTAAAAACATCATTGTTGTCGTACAAGAAAATTAGGGCTTTTTACTCAAGAGGAATTTTTTACCAAAAACTATCTTAGGAAGTGCGCCCTAACCTAGCGCATCTTTTGGTAGCTTGAGCAAACCTTTTCAGTGGCCACATTCTCCGAAAAGTCAAACCCTAGTTTTGACTGTACCAGAAAACTAAAAGTACCAGTCGAGAATTGCGCAGGTCAAGTTTCAAGGGGTAAAACTTGAAATTTTCTGAAACAGTCAGCTACAGCAAACTCGCCTCAGCCCAGCGCATCCCCTAGTAAACTCAGTTCCAATTTTTTAGCATTTTCATTTTCTAGTCATTTTCTTAGCTCCAAGTCAAGATGTCTACAAGCACCAAGCTTGTTGACAAGTTAGAAGGTGTGGAAAACTTTCATGCCTAGAAGTACAGAATTGGACTCATTCTTGAAGAGAATGACCTTACAAAATTCATAAAAGAAAATGTATCGGAACTCGAAGAAGAAGCAGCCAAAGAGAAGTACAAGAAGGATATGATTAAGGCCAAAAGAATAATTGTAGATTCCATTAAATACCACTTGATCCCTCAAGTGTCTTCTAAGAATACTCCAAAAGATATGTTTGATGCCCTAACCAGAATGTATGAAGGAAAGAACATCAACCGGAATATGAATTTAAGAACTCATCTCGAGAATACAAAGATACAGAAAGGAGAAACAGTTCAAGACTATTTCTCTAGGGTTTCTCAATTCAAGGAACAATTAGAGGCAATTGGAGACAACTTAGATGAATATGAACTCATAATGACAACTCTTAATGGTCTCACAAGACCTTGGGATGCCTTCATCCAAACTATTTGTGCAAGAAAAGAGAAACTCCAATTTGACAGTTTATGGGAAGAATGTGTTCAAGAAGAAACAAGAGTGGCCAACCAAGAAGCCGTCTTATTAAGAGATGAAGATCAAGCCCTAGCTGCTCATACTAAAGGAGGAAAGAAAAAGTCTCATTTTCAAAAGGAGACCCACTTTCATAAAGAATCTCACTCTCCAAAGGGATTCCAGAAATATCATAAGGGTCAAAGAATGGAAAAAGATTTCTCCTCTTATCAATGTCATCATTGTGACAAGATGGGACACATTGCTAAGAATTGTCATACCAGAAGGGAAGAATTCAAGAGGAGAAATAACAAAAGACATCATGCCCATGCAGTTGAATATGATGAGCCACCCAAGAAGTTAACTAAAGAAGAGATTCAAGATTATGTTTTGTGACACCTAGAGAAGATACTTGGCTCATAGATAGTGGTGCATCTAAGTACATGACAAGTCAGAAATATATTTTATCTAGCCTTATAGAAAAAGACTTCCCCCAGAAAGTTTCACTTGGAGATGATTATCAATACCCTATCAAAGGAATGGGAGAATCCACCTACAAACTTGATTCAGGAACTCCAATGAGAATGAAGGATGTACTCTATGTACCAAACTAGCTCATATCAACTACAAAGCCTTTATGTAAGCAAGGTAGTTACAGGTTTACCAGAATTAAAGGTTGATCATGAAGGTGTATGCAAGGGATGTGCACAAAGAAAGAACATAAAGAATCTTTTTCCAAAGAGCGACAGTAAAGCAGAAGGAACCTTGGAGCTTGTCCACTCAGATGTATGCAGTCCAATGCCATCAACCTCTCTAAGCGGGTATGTATACTATGTATACTTTATTGATGATTACTCTCGTAAGACTTGGGTTTATTTCTTGAAATCAAAAGATGAAGTACTTGGGAAGTTCAAGGAATTCAAAGCCTTGGTAGAAAACCTCTCTGAAAGGAAAATCAAGATACTTAGGTCAGACAATGGAGGAGAGTACACTTCAAATGAATTTGGAAGCTTTTGCAGAGATGTCGAGATTAAGAGGAAGCTCACTACTCCCTATAATCCTCAACAAAATGGTGTAGCAGAAAGAAAGAATAGAACGATTATGGAAGCAGTAAAGACTATGATTCACGATCAAGATCTTCCAATGCACTTATGGGTTGAAGCAGCAAGAACAGCAGTATATGTCCAAAACAGATTATCCCATAATGCACTTGGATTCAAAACTCCCGAAGAAATGTTCACCAGAAAGAAGCCAAAAGTAAGCCATCTCAAAATATTTGGTTGTCCAGTATTTGTACACATTCCAAAAGAAAAGAGAACTAAGTTGGATCCTTCAGGAAAGAAGGGAATATGTGTTGGATACTGTGAGGTCTCTAAGGCCTTTAGAACTTACATACCTGGTTACCATCATATTGAGATCAGCGGAGATGTAACCTTTGATGAAGATGCAGCACTCAAAAGATCAAGGAAATGCTAGCTTGAATAAGTATATGAAGAAGAACCTGTAGCTCCCAGAGTTGCAAAACCCATGAAGGAAGTTATAGTTACCCCTGATGATGAGATTCCAGAAGATCATGATATGATAGAATCTCAAGAACATCCTCGTATGACTATCTCTCACAAGAGAAAGCCAGCTTGGGCGAGAGAACTTATTCAAGATGCAGGGAAGTATGGTGCCCCAAAAGGAACCATGAGACAAAGCAAGAAACCTAAGCCATTCTCCAGCTATATGGCATTGATGTGTGATCTCGTAGAAAAGGAACCTACTGGCTTTGAAGAAGTCGTTCAAAAGAAAGAATGGACAGACGCCATGACAGAAGAATACCAGTCTATTATGAAGAATGAAGTTGAAGATAGAAAGACTCATGTCTGCAGGTTGAAGAAAGCTCTGTACGGGTTGAAGCAAGCTCCTAGAGCTTGGTATTCCTGAGGAGCTTGGGCTTTACCAAGAGTAAAGTTGATTCTAACCTTTACTTCAAGGTTATGAATGATGAGCCATTTATATTGCTACTATATGTGGATGATTTATTCTTGACTGGAGAAGAAAAGATCATCACAGATTGCAAGAAGAAGCTCGCTACAGAGTTTGAGATGAAAGACCTAGGCCCGATGAATTATTTCTTAGGTCTTGAAGTTTGGCAGAGCCCAAAGAAGATCTTCCTTAATCAAGGGAAGTATGCAATTGAAATACTGAAGAGATTTGACATGTTGGAATGTAAAGCCATGAACACACCCATGGAAACGAATTTGAAGCTCCTGGTTGATACTTCGTTAGAGTTGGTTGATGCTACTCTATACAGATAGATTATTGGTTCATTGATGTATCTGACGAATACCAGGCCAAATATATGCTTTGTTGTGAACATCTTGAGTCAGTATCTGGTAGAGCCCAAACGTGTTCACCTTGTAGCTGCAAAGCATGTGATGAGATACCTTAAGGGTACGTTGGATTATGGTCTCTGTTATACTAGAGATCATGACTTCAGACTGTATGGTTATACTGATTTAGATTGGGCTGGAAGTGCTTCAGACAGGAAGAGCACTTCAGGATGTTATTTCAGTTTGGGGTCGACCATGACTTTGTGGCAAAGCAGGAAGCAATCCAGTATTGCTCTCAGCACGACAGAAGCGGAATACATTGCAGCATGTTCCGCCAATTGTGAACCTATATGGCTTCGGAAGTTGTTGACATGTCTATTCGATCTGGAAATGGAAGCCACCGTGATTCTATGCAATAACCAGAGTTGCATAAATATGACGGAGAACCCAGTGTTCCATGATAAGTCGAAGCACATAGAGATCCGGTATCACTACATTCGTGATATGGTGCAGAGGGGAGTCGTAAAGCTCCAATATGTTAGCACAGATGAGCAGGTTGCAGATGTGTTAACCAAGCCTCTATCTCGTGTGAAGTTTGAGTACTTCCGAGACAAGCTTGGTGTAGTCTAAAAGGACCTCCCTCAAAAGGGGGAGTGATGTTGATGATACTATGGCATCCTGACCAACAGCGGGTAGCTCCACTACGATTTTATATCCTAGCAGATTGATCATCCCTGGGCAGATCCCGAAGGTCCGGTAAGGACGATCTATCAGAGTACCTATGCATGTATATGCCAGTTGTGGTCAGTAGTGGTAGCTCCATTAGGATTTTATATCCTAGGGAATCTTATGATTCCTGGGCAAATCCCGAAGGTCCGGTAACGACGGTCTGTCAAAGTACCACGTGGTAGCTTGTTAGGATTTTATATCCTAGGGAATCTTATGATTCTTGGGCAGATTCCGAAGGTCCGATAAGGACAGTCTGTCAGAGTAACAAATGTTGTTGTTAATGCACCTGCCTCATTTTGTTGCCACATGTTGATGATGATGATGATGTTCCAACTTCGTGTTGTTGATGATGTTGTTCCAGCTTCATGTTGTTGATGATGTTGTACCAGCCTTGTGTTGTTGATGATGTTATACCATCCTCGTGTTGTTGATGATGTTGTACCAGCCTCGTGTTGTTGATGATGTTGTATCAACTTCGTGTTGTTGATGATGTTGTATCAGCTTCGTGATGTTGGTGATGTTGTTGTTCTAGCTTCATGCTATTGATGTTGATGCTTCAGCTTCATGTTGATGATGATGATGTTACTCTAGCTCCATGCTGTGAACGATGATGATATTGATGATGAGAAAAACTTTCGATGATTTATAGATGTACCAATCAATGTTCCAGATGTTGAAGATGATGTTTCCCTCTCCTTCTCTTGATGATGTTGTATTGGGTGATGTCAGTAGAATACCCTTCTCGTTAAGGGGGAGTGTTGAAATATTGTAACTTCGAAGAATATTCTAATTATATTTGAGTTATTATCTTATAGATCAAATCCCCTTTTGTGGATTGATCATGTCGAGTCTTGTATAAAACCAAATCCCCTTTTGTGGATTGGTCAAACCATATTTATATGGTGGTATTTGTAAAGTCGGCCCCTAATGTTTATAAAGTGGTTTTAACCACTCCTAGAAAAAGTCGGCCCTACTAAGTGAAGAGACATAACCCTAGCGCCTCCTCAACTAGTATTTATATGTGAGGATGGTGCCTCACTTACACTCACTCACACTCACTCATCCAGTGCGCATATCTTGAAGGCAATTGCAGTTGCAGGAGGAAGGAGAAGAGAGGCACATGCTCAGTCTTAGTTTATTCTTGGTGTTTTGGTCTTAGTCTTGGCATTGTATTGGCAATCTATTATTGAGGAAGTTTTTGCTGGGTTTTCTCCCCCATGAGGGTTTTCCCAAAATAAAATGTTGCGTACCTTGTGATTGTGTTTCTTTCTGTGATCCTCTTTATGTTGTTTTGGAAATGCATTGAATGCTCATGTAATTTGGTAATAACCTAATAACAGCAGTAAAAACTTAGCAGTCTCGAGGCCCTCAAGTTGCAGATATGGAGTGTTGAGAGACCACATGACTAGCAGTGTCCACTTGCACATACGGAAGCTTGCTCTATCACCACATTCTGGTCCATTGTCAGCGCATCCACCACACCAGTTAGCTTCTAGAAGGTAGATGGGTCTTGCTCCATGCGGTACAAGTCAGGTATTGTGGCAAGTAATCACCCTAATATTTAAGGCATTTAAACATGTTGTATTTGTTAAAAAATTGATGCATGTAGGTAAATTTAAAATTTACAGCATACAACCAACATACCAATACATCTTACATATATCAAGATCACTGAAAGTGAGACAATCACAGAGAGAACACAAGTATACCCTGGGAAACCCTCTTGGGGTAGAAAACCCAGCCAAAACTTCTCTTTAGATTCTTCAACAAAGTACAATACCAGTACAAGACTTTAGACTAACTAGCTAGGATTCAGAGGGCTGAAACAATACCTATGTTTCATCACTTACAAACTTCACAAATAGCTGAACTAACACTTATAGTAACAGCTTGACAAACTCACCAAAAGATAACTGACTTTCCTTCTTGTTGTAGCAGAGTTATGGCAGCTTTAACATAGTATTTGTAGCAGCCTTATATCAGCAAGGAACAGCAGAAGACTCCAGCAACTAGCAGCCATATACCAACAGAAAATACTTCAGCAAATAGATGCCTTGCCTCAACAGAAGACTCCGGCAAAACAAAGATATGTAAATGGTAAGTGAATGCCCCTTTTTATAGGTTGGTTTGGCTGCCCTAAGAAGCCCCCTAAGAATGTATGGCAGTTGTATAACAGCTGCCATACTTTCCCTCCTTTGGCTGCCAAGAGTCACCTCCTAAAGTTCCCAAGAGCCACCTCCTAAAGTTCCCAAGAGCCACCTCCTAATGCTCCCAAAGGTCACTTACTTTGTCTCTTCTAGAGGCTGCCCTAAACAGTTGTCTTAGGATTGTATCACAGTTGTTATACAACTGTCATAACACCACGCTAAGCAGCCCCCCTAAGCTGGCCACTCCAACCATCCTAAGCAGCCTCTCTAAGCTAGCCACTACAACCTCCCTAAGCAGCCCTCTTAGAGGTGCTATGAGGTTGACACATGGCATATGGTTGTCTTGGCATAAGGTTGACACTTGTCATGTGTTTGATGCTTGACATAAAGTTAACACTATCAAAACTTTATTTACATGATTAGTTACAATAGGGAAAATAGCTTCCAAAGCTATATAATTCAACACTCCCTCTTAGCAAGGAAGGTATTTTCCAAGTACCAACTGTTACGTCCATTTGTCTTTACTTGGCTATTAACTTGTTGATCCATGTAGAATCTATTCATCAAGAGAAGTTTTGTATCCATAGCTAGCATTGGGATCAGTAGCATCTCTGGTGAGCACACCGCTGTCATTACAGGATTTTTCTTCACTCAGTTCACCGAGAACTGTCCTACTAGCCATATGCTAGAGGAAGCTATAGAGTTCACCGAGAACTGTCAATTCACTAAGAACTGTCTTACTCAGTGCCAGCCCTTTTTCATACTGGATGAGTAATCTTAGAGCCAGTCTTTTTTCATACTGGATAAGAATAAAATAGAATAGCCCACATCCTACCTGTAAATGACTTGCCCCGCTAATGTCACCAAAATCCCATATGCAGCTCTTTACTCCCTCTTACAAGGGACTAGTACAAATTTGTCTCTGAAGTACTCAAACTTCACCTTTGACAGAGGTTTGGTTAGCACATCTGCAACCTACTCATTGGTAGCCACATAATGAAGCTTCACTGCTCCCTTTTCTACCACATCACAGATAAAATGATACTTGATTCCAATATGCTTTGATTTGTCATGAAACACGGGGTTCACTGACAACTTTATGCAACTCTAATTGTCACAGCAAATACTAGTAGCATCTAACTCAATATCAAATAATCCTGAAAGTAATTTCCGTAGCCATACAGCTTCAGTACATGCTAAACATGCTGCCAGATATTCTGCCTCAGTTGTACTGAGCGCAACACTGGTTTGCTTCCTGCTAAACCATGAGATCATACTTGATCCCAAACTAAAACAACATCCTGAAGTACTCTTACGATCTGTGACACTACCAACCCAACCTGAATCAGAGTATCCCTGTAGTCTGAACTCACAATCTGCATCATACTTGTACCATACTCAATGGTACCTTTCAAGTATCTCATCACATGTTTTGCTGCGATCAAATGAACATGTCTGGGTCCAACCATATACTGACTTAAAGTGTTCACAACAAAACATATGTCTGGCCTTGTATTTGTTAAATATATCAACGAACCAATCATTTGCCTATACAAAGTGGCATCCACTATCTCTGATGAAGTATCACATAATAACTTTGGATTTGTTGTCATAGGTGTAGTCATGGATTTACAATCCGTCATTCCAAATCTCTTTAGAATTTCCACAGCATATTTTCCTTGACTAAGACAAATCTCACCTGGATTCTGCCACACTTCCAGACCTAGGAAATAGTGCATCTGACCCAGATCTTTCATTTCAAATTCTGAAGCAAGCTTCTTCTTGCAATCAGTGATGAGTTTTTCATTTCCTGTTAGAAACAAATCATCCACATACAATAGTAAGATCAACTGATCACCATTCTCAATCTTATAGTAGAGATTGGAATCTTCTTTACTCTTGATAAAGCCCAAGCTCATCAGAAAATTATCAATTCTTCCATACCATGTCCTGGGTGCTTGCTTCAAGCCATACAAGGCTTTCTTTAATTTGCACACATGTGTCTGATTGTCATGTGTCTCAAATCCTTGTGGCTGCTCCACATACACTTCCTCTTCTATCACACCATTCAGAAAAGCAGTCTTTATATCCCTCTGATGTAGTTTCCATCCCATCTTTGCAGTTATAGCCATAGTAGCTCTAATGGAAGTGTATCTTGCCACAGGAGCATAGGTTTCTTCATAATCTATTCCCTCTTTCTGAGAGAACCCACAAGCTACAAACCTTGCTTTGAATTTCTCAATACTACCATCCGCAGCATGCTTGATTTTGTATAACCATTTAGATGTTACCACAGATTTTTCTTTTGATCTCGGAACTATGTCCCAAACATCATTTTTCATAATTGATTGATATTCTTCAATCATGGCATCCTGCCACACTTTCTTCTCAATGGCTTCTTCATAGCTGGAAGGTTCTGCATCAATGATGTTAGACACAAGTGCAACATAGTTGGAATATAATCGAGGTCTTTTACTTTCTCTAAAAGTCTTATTTGGGGCACCATACCTTTCTGCATCTTGAATGAGTTCACGAGCCCAACCTGGCTTTCTCTGATATGTAATCACTTTTATGGGTGAATCAACAGGTTTATGAGGCTCCATCATATCATGATTCTCAAGTACACACTCTTCTTCTTCTGTATCTGGTACTTTAGAAGTTGTAGGTTCCTCATCATGTACCTCATCTACATGATTTCTTTTTGATTTGCAGAAAGCTGCATCTTCATCAAAGATAACATCTCTGCTGATCTCAATCTTTTTGTATCCAGGGACATATACTCTATATGCCTTTGATGTTTCG
>JASDQU010010538.1:278892-291017 GCA_032191745.1 Picea mariana | reverse complement strand
CCCCCCCCCCCCTCAGTATTCCAACAAAGCTTAATATGGAGGTGCTTAATATTTTTCTCAATAAAATGATTTTTTAGGAGATGGTGATCTGTAAAGTGCAATGGATATTCCACTGGACCAGTTCATCACAATAGATCTAATAAAATATTGAAACCTTTACTATTAAGGTTAATTTTCCTTTAGATCTCCAGAATATTTAGTTACTAATTTTTTGCTTATGTATGAAATAGATAAAATGCGAAAAATAGAGAATAGTAAAATACAATCACACCATCCACAAATAAGCACAAGATATGACCTCGGAAACCCAATACGGGAAAAAATCTAGCTAGAAGGTGAGGTTGCTCTGCTCTCTTTTCTCTGGTATAGAAATGATGCAAGTACAAAGAAAGAGGCACTCTTCGTGGAGTTGCCTTTGACCTGTGGCATGTATGGATGCTACAGAATCTCTCCTCCTTTGTTATGCTCACAAAATACCACTCTCAAATGTTTTTCTCAACTATGGAACAAGATACAATGCAAAATAATGGAACCCCTTCTCCTCCTAGTGGCTCGGTATTTAGCATAGCCTGATAGCCATCTAGGGGTAGGTTTTTTACTTCCTCAACCCTCAATTGTGATAGGGTTTTGGGCCTTCTAGAATATTTTTGAAACTACATACCTAGCTAGCTCCATATGTGTGAGTAACACGAGTTGACGTGGCATCCTCTCATGCCATGGTGGTCAACACGATAGGTCAACTTACGAGAGGCAAAACTTTTTCATATGAACTCTAATGGACGAATGGTTTGCACTGTTGGAAAGGTCTCGAAGTGTAGAACATCGTTGAGGCATTGGGCACAAGTTTTGAAGACCAAAACCCAAAAAACTCTATTTAATGCCTCAAAATGGCTCTGTTATCGCACAAGTTGTAGGTTGGGCAAAGCCCGACCCAACCACAAAAGAAAGTTCTACAACTTGGGAGTCCTACACCCAATGCTACCTCGATGTAGGTCAGGTCACTCTAAGGAGGCGATCTCGATGACCCTAGGGAGAATGAGATGGGGACGGATAAAGATGGAAGTGAAGCCCCTAGAGGTCAAATCTAAATGGATTGAAATGTGGAAAGAGATGTCTTGTAAGTCAAGTGATTGTTGCCCCAAAGATGTGATACTTCTCCGGATGATTGTACTTGCACGAGACACAAGAAAATCCAACTTGCAATGATATATGTTAGTATGGATCAACAATTTAAGCTTGTTGTCCCTAATTTGTAGTAGTAGATGACAGTTTATATCATCAAATAAAGCATCTAAATCAGCATATAAATCAGCATATAAAGGTCTAAACAAGTTAAGCAAATCAACATTGAGACTAGCAATAAATATGAGTTGAAAAATGACACTTAAGAGGCAAGAGAAGATGATTGTTGTAAACAAGTATTTTTCTGCAGAAAATTGCAGCCTTATGGTCGTAGCTTTCATTCACTTTTATCAACAAAATACACCATCAAAAGATGCCAACAATTGGCCCAAAAGATGTGCCCTAGTTAGTAGAGTTAGTGTGCAAAATTTAGGAGCTAGTATAGGGTTAGTTTAGGAGTTAAAGGTGAATTAGTAGCTAGGGTTATGCAACCTAAATGGCTATATGTTAAAGTTTGTAATAGCAATTAAAGTAGTGGGAGAGAGGGGACGCCCTAGTAGGGGAAGACTCCTCTCAATGTGGCAAATCAACTCCAAGCAAGAGATTTTTCAAAAGACAAAATTTCACGTTTCTCAAGGCAATGATTTTAATTTTTATATCTCCAATGCAAAAAATAAATGACTAGTGCCTTTAATATTGGGTTAATGGAGTCAAATAAATGAACTAGAGATGTTACTTCCTTGGGGGTGTAAATCCTCTTAGTTCCTAAAGCAAGTATCTCTAGTTAGGGTTTGAGAATGAGGGGTGTAAATGTTGATATTATGGTAGCTACGGAAGGTATTTACCTCCACATGTAACCTTGACGAGAATAGAATATTCTGGGAAGCAAGAAGAATCCCTAAAGCATTGGATATAACCCTAGAAGAGAAGTTGGCTAAAGGAAATATTTAATATTAATTGTTTGGCCTCCAGAATGAGAAGTCAACCCAGACAGTTCGGGAAAAACAGTATAGATACAGGAAACTAGATCTCATTTGTCACCTCACCTCTCAGAACTGCATAAGGCCAGTGGTGCGCAAGTTTGAAGAGGAGCTGCAATTGGCAGATTTTGGTTTTGACTTGGACTTTCTCTTGGTTACGGTTTGGAATTTTTGCTTGGCCTTTGGTTATTCTTGCTTGGTGTGCTAGCCCCGGAGAGAGGTGTGCTACCTTGATTGGCTATTAAGTCTAGGGTTTGCTTCCAGAATCATTCTCTGTCAAGGTTAAGGTGCTCGGGGGTGGCTTCGGCCTATGGTTGGGTGACAATATTGCTATATTGTTTATGGTTAAACGAGCACACCTATTATTTTCTAACAGGTTATGGGCCCACCCTATCTTCAGACATTCTAACCGCTGGAAGATAGATTGGGAGGATTTGCTCAGTTATAGTTGCAGTTGCAACCAGTTTTTGTTGTAGCAACGAAACCCTAACCCTCTTGTTGAGGCACCTTAAGTGAAGAGATTGACCTAATTTTTGGATAGCCTAGTGTGCCTTAACCTAGCGCACCTCCTGGTACTCTCAGCAAGCTAAGACGTCAAGTTTGAGTTTTTGGTCAAAGTCAAAGGTTGACCAAGTCAAAGCAGTCATGACTTACTCTATGAAGTTAGAAAATAAGTTAGAAGGGGCTTCTAACTTCAGAGCATGGAAGACAAGGATTGATCTCATCCTTGACAAGAATAAAGTGTTAGATATCATGAAAGGAAAGATCGTGGAACCACAGTTTGAAGAAGGAAAAGAGAAGGAACCTCAGAACGTTGCAGTTATGGAGAAGTTCAAAGACAATGACATCAATGCCATGAGTATCATAGTGGACTCTATAAAAGACCACTTGATACCCTACATCTCTCATCTTGACTTATCTAAGAAGATGTATGATGCCCTAACTAACCTCTTCTCAATCAGAAACATTGGACAAGTAATGAGTCTGAGGAATGAGCTTTGTGACATGAAAATGAATGATGATGATAGCATAATGTCATACCTTGTGAGAATCTCTCAGTTAAGAGATCAACTAGAAGCTATTGAAGAAATTATTTCAGAGAATGAACTGGTAAATATAGTACTCAATGGTCTTCCCAAAACATGGGATGCATTTGCCGCAAGCATGAACACAAGAAAGGATTATCCCACATTTGAAGAACTTTGGACTTGTTGTGCACAAGAATAATCAAGGATTAATGCAAAAGAGAAACCCCAAAAGAAATACGATGATCAAGATTTCATAGCAAGGTTCAAGAATTTCAGGAATAAGAAGAAGTTTGGCTCAAGGAAGAAACCAAATCAAGAAAATGATATGTCAAAGATACAATGCTTCAACTGTCGAATATATGGTCACTATAGGAACCATTGTCCTGAGTTAAATAAAAGGAAGGAAATAGACGAAGCAACAGTTGTCGAAATAGGGAACCCTCAAAGAAAGTGAAGCAAGATAAAACAAACTTCTTCTTCTAAGACAAGGTAACAATATTCTTCACAATTCTTGTACATACCATGTTTACATAGTTTTTATACATATCTTGCATATCTATTTCTTAGAAGATAAGATGTTCAAGGAGAAACAATACATATGAAAGAATAACAAGATAAGGATTGCTATCATGATGACTACAAGTCAAGCAATACACATGAAAAGATGAAGTACATTGACAATCCTTTGTAACAATTTACGTGGAAGCTATTACATAAGTAACAACTGTAAGATAAGAATCAAACTTGAAGAAACCTGGAAGAAGTAAAAACAGAAAGAAGTCAACAATCAAGAAGAAATTAGAAGACATGTGACACTTTAGAGAAGGCAATAAGGATGCAGACGGAAGCGTGGACTCTCTTAGATGGAGGGAGTCGATTATATAATTCCAAAAGAAGAGCATGCATTCATGCATGACAAGGATTAGGAGGGAGCTAATCCTAAATAATATGATCCATTGAAGTATCTATCCATGTTCCCATTGACGGTAGCAGCCATGAAAAGCAACACGTGTTCAATTTGACTTTAGAAGAAGTCTTCTTCAAGAAGCTTTAAAGTATCCCCGGTTGTCCATTCACATCCATGATCCTATGATGAAAGGAATAAGTTGGAATCTTCAGGGCATGAAATCTATAGAAAAACTCCATGGACCAAAAGCTAAAGAGAAACATGAGGAAGAACATGAAGATTCTGAGAGAGAAAGAAAAACCAGAACAACCAGTCATTATATCAAGAATCATAAGACTAACAGCTTGGTTCGAATCCACTAGAAGCAATCAAGCAGAAGAAATGAAAGTTGTGATGAATAGAAGCATTGAGAGATTCAGAACTAGAGGTTCTCCCAGATGGAGGGAGAAGACTATGATGACAACTTGTTCCCGTAAACCAGATATACCTCTATCTGAGCTATTATATCTCTTGCAGTATCCATGGATTGAAGTTTACATCAGTTGGTTGTAAAAGATTGTTCTCCCAATAGAGCACTTGAGGAAGAACCTTATGCAAAGGAAGAACTTCCAGTATTTATACCAGCTCTTCCCTTTCTCTTAAAACCCAGGCTCTTTGTCCTGAAGATGGATCCTGATCTGGATCCGAAACGTCGACAATCTAATGACTACACTGTGGCTTTTTCGATCAAAACCGATAATCTCAAGGTTTTGAGGTATACCATAAAGAGACCCATGTATGCAGATATAAGAAGACCTTGCATGGATTGAAACAACTTGATACAGAGTATCTCATATACAACAAAAGCATGGTAAAAACTTTCTATGACAGAGATAGTGTATCAGAATAGTTACTCAAGATTTTGGGATGATGGATTGCTAAATCCATGTCAAACTCTCATGATGACAGAAGAAGTGATACTTGGATATGTTTCAGTTTGAGCCTTGCCATGATATATTGTGATGATCAGAGCTATATGAAGTCATCAGAGAAAACGAGTGTTCCAGACAAAGCCGAATTACATTGAGATCAAGCATTACATTCTTCGTGATGAAGTCCAGAAAAGAGAAGTGGCTCTCCAATATATCTTCACAGATGAGCAAATAGAAAATATTTCGACAAAGCCTTTGTTCAAGATGAAAATGTTTGCGTACTCAAGAAACAAGCTGGAGCTCGTGGAGACGACTTCCTTATTGAAAAAGGAAGAGATTACTCCCAGGTTGAGAGGGATCACTAATGTGTTATTTATTTATGGACAGTCATTTTTCAGTTCGAAAAATGGTCCAGGATGAGTAGTTCCTTTCCAGTTCAGAAAGTGGTTTGAGATTTCTGATGGACAGGCATTTTCCAGTTCAAAAAATGGTCTAGATCAGACAATCATTTTCGTAATGAAAATTCTCTGATAGATTGTTGATGTACCATAGACAGTGATTCCCCTTGTGGACAGTGTGGGGGAATGATCTAGGACAACCATTCTTCTTGGTAGTCACTCTAAGTAGCGGTCAAGTAGAATGGTTCGCCTTGCTGGGCAATCATTCTTTTGAAGTTCACAATTGTGAGCAGTTTCGAAGAATGGTCCATTTTGGAGGTTGGTGCAGGATAGTCATTTCCATTAGGAAATGGTTCGGACAGTCATTCCCTAGGGCAGACTCATTCTCTCCAGGTTGCACTATGTTTAGTGCCGGAGGAATGGCTCAATTAGGTGAATGGTCCAAGTTCAACAATCATGGACATGCATTCCCTAGGGCAGACTCATTCTATCCAGGTTGCACCATGTTTAGTGTCGGAGGAATGGCCAAGTTAGGTGAATGGTCCAGGCTCAGAAATTAGGGACAATTATTCTTCTATGCTTGAGAAGAATAGTCCATATATCCCATGGTTGATGTTTTACTTTTTGAGGGCAGATGCTCTTCTAGATCTCACAAATGTGAATGGAAGAATGGCCTAGATAACTCAATTTATATCATGATATTGTTTTATGTGCAAGTTGATATCAGATGATATGATTGCTATGGAGATTGTATGTCTCTGGACAGTAGATGTATGTTATTTTGGTGGATTTGTTCCACTGGTTGTGACTATGTGTCATCGATTAAGTAGTCGTGTGCTACTTGGTGTGGTAGTGTACCATTGGATTGTAGTTGTATAATACTATGGATAGACACGGTTGTGTTCTATTGAATGACACTGTTCTGATTGCCATGTAGACTATGAATAGTGCTGAAAATGATTATCAGCTAGATGGATAGTCAGTGTGCTTGTGGACAGACATTCTCCGGGTGGAGAATGGTCTAGACAGAACATATTGTTGGTGGACAAGTATTCTCTCTATGGATAATGGTCCAGGTTGAGAGTCTGTTGACATGTCATGGACTAGTATTTTTCTAAGGCACAAATTGTGGCCCGATTAGGAAAATGGTTCAGGACTGATATTTTCTAAGGCATACAGGTGAGATGGATCTCTATGGTACATATGACTCGATTAGAAAATAGTCTTAGATTGACATTCGTATAAGAATGGTCTCTGTAGTCAATGGCGTAACTTTTAACATTCGTTGGGACAATCATTCTTCCAGGATGTATGTCCGTATCAGAAGAATTATCCTTGTATCACTCTGTGGAGTGAGTGACTTATTCAACATCATGCCTGATTACTCAAATGGAGTATGGCTTCGAGAGATGATGTAGTTGATGCTATCAAATGACAATATTAATGGTGCTCGTGATCTAATCATGAGATAGCATGTATGACTATGATGATGCAACCCGTTGAATGTTATGTTTGTGCTCAAGACCATTGCCTTCAATACCTCCCTAGCTAGTAAGGAGTGTTGATATTATGGTAGTTGCAGGAGGTATTTACCTCCGCATGTAACCCTGGTGAGAATAGAATATTCTGGGAAGCAAGAAGAAACCCTAAAGCATTGGATATAACCCTAGAAGACAAGTCAGCTAAAGGAAATATTTAATATTAAGTGTTTAGCCTCCAGAATGAGAAGCCATCCTAGACAGTTCAGGAAAAACAATATAAATACAGGAAACCAGATTTCATTTGTCACCTCACCTCTTAGAACTACATAAGGCCAGTGATGCATAAGTTTGAAGAGGAGTTGCAGCTGCAGCTGCTGCAACTGGCAGATTTCGGTTTTGACTTGGACTTTATCTTGGTTGTGGTTTGGAATTTCTCCTTGGCCTTTGGTTATTCTTGCTTGGTGCGCTAGCCCTGGAGAGAGGTGCGCTACCTTGATTGGCTATTGAGTCTAAGGTTTGCTTCTAGAATCATTCTCTGTTAAGGTTAAGGTGCTCGGGGGTGGCTTCGACCTATGGTTGGGTGACAATGTTGCTATCTTGTCTATGGTTAAACGAGCACACCTTTTATTTTCTAACAATAAATCCTCTTACGTCCTTAAACAAACCCTTGCAACATCAATGAACTTTAAGCAATAAATGATGGAGACTAGAGTGGGGGTGTAAATGCTCTTACTTCCCACTTAGCTCTTAGCACAACAATCCTTGACTTGAAAAAAATGATAGCATAAGAGTAGAAGACCATACCAAAATCAAGAAAGATGTTAAGACAATCCACCATAAAAGCCAAAAAGTATTCATCCAAGGCTAGCGCCTCACTCCTCCATCAACCATTCACAAGAGATAGCCATAAACAAGTGCAAAAGAGACAAAATATGACAAGTATAGTGAAAAATTCATATCAAGTCCTCTCACAAGGCTTTTATCTTTTACCCAACATCAATCCCTCTGGGCCTTCAGCCCCTTCTTCCCATAGAATGAGGGACAACCCCTTCTTGGGTCAATACACCCTAAAATCCCAACATATAATGAAATGGAGGGGAACAATGATGGAAAGTGGTAAGTATGGTCAGGAATGGTACGATGGCTCTTTAAGGGAGTTCCTAGTAGCAAACCCATCCCCAAGGAAGACCACTTACCAAGGAACAATATCAACCACCAGGGTGAAGCAGGGCAAAAGAAATAATGTCCAAGCATATATCATAAAATCTAGAGCAATCTAAGATACAACATACTCAACTGGATTAAATATTGAAATGATGCTCACCACAATACTAACTTGTACCTCATGGAGCAAGGCCCACTGCCTTTCAGAAGCCAGCTGATGTGGTGGATGCCATCTAGAAATTTGTGACCATCTATGGTGGTGGGAGGTGTCTCCAATTGTGCAAAAGGGTATTGTTGGTCATGTAGTCTCTCGGAATTCCATATCTACAACCTGAGGGCCTTGAGACATAATCTCCTTAGCTATACACAAAATGGGGATAACAACTGGCTCCTACTTGGAGACATGTGCTCGTCGTAGAGTGCATAAGAACCACAACATCTCCTGGTAGACCTGTGCCTGCAAGGAAACATCAAACTGTCAAGTGCAGGATGGCCTACTCATCCTTGTTATCATATGATAAGAATCAAAACCAACTAAGCTAGAAAAAGAAAATTTTGAGATTTTTCAAAAATTTCTAAGCTAAGCATGAAATCAATATGCAAGTAGAGGAAAATGAAAATGAAATGCATTTGAACGAATATGAGTAATCAAGATGCAAATGCAGGGAATCAAAATGACTTACGTACTTACCTGGGGCCTTGGGGACCTGAAGATCACGTGTTAAATGATGTTAGGTGAAGTCATACATCCAGTGCAACCATTTGATCATCTCATCAAAGTATCTCCCCCTGTGCTTAATCATATAATAGAACTAAGATAAGTTAAGCACATAATAATCATGAGTATAAACATACATATAATCTATCATGAAATAAAACTCATGAAGATGGGTGGGAGGGAGGAAATCGTGTTGGAAAGAGAAACCATCAGCCTGATCATCTCGCCTGAAAGTGTAGCCACAAGACTGATCAATCCATCTCTGAAGGGGAATACTATATGTAGATGAAGACTTTGTTGAATTTTTCAATGATCTAGGCTTAAGCATGAAGTTCATTCCATTTTTATCATTTTACTCAAACCATAAACAATTTGTTGCAACAACCAATATCACAAGAAGAAACACCATGCGCAAGTACACAAGAAGTATCCTGAGAAACCCTTCTAAACAAGAGAAGAAAACCCAACCAATCCTTTGCTATATTCTTCAAGAGAAAGACCTCCACCACCATAAAAGCCCAGTACACAAAAGGGTGCTCACAAACCTTAGAAGACTAGTGCCCAAAAGAGGTGCGCACTTTTCCCAAGAAGTAAGTACTTGCTGAAATTTCCAAACTCACACTTGTGATATGATTCCTCAATGGGGAATTTACCTTTATTTATATTAGATTAAACCTGTCAATAGTAGTGTCTATTGGAACAACAGGTCCAACCTCAATAACTCATAATATAATTAATAATTACCATATTAATTAACTTTTACTTTAATTATCTTTTACATTAATTATCTTTCACTTTATGGTGGGGCCGACCTGTACCCTTTACATCACAAATAGGGTTACAGGTAATTCCGACTCTTGTACAATATAGCAAGGGATCTCATACACCCACTAGTGTTCAACCACTAGGGGCACATCCATATGTGCTCAGCCACAGGGATGTCCACAACTCTATCTCACTGCGTCTCACAGGAGAACCACACTCACTAGTGCTCAACCACTAGGATCACGTTCATTTGTGCTTAGCCACAAGCACGTCCGCCTCAACAGATCTCTTTCTCACTATGTTACACAAGAGAATCATCCAGAGTATCACATCATCTCAACTCTCTACACAGAGGAGGAAAATACATCGTTTCATCTCTGTCTCAGAACGATACACCCAACTCATGGGCTTTCCCACATGGGGGCACACAACATTCCATCTCCATCTCAAAGAGGAACCACACACCTAGCTCATGGGCTTCACCACCTCATATAGGGGCACAATGTTCCATCTTTGTCTCAGAGAGGAACCACACACCCAACTCATGGGCTCTCTCTTAGGTCGACTCACTCAGTCTGTGTCCTGGAGGATTTCTCACGCAGTTCTAATCATCAACAAGCTTATCTTCATCTGTGCACAAAGACTCATTGTTTAGGACTGAGAGGAAACGAGAGCTCAGAAGAATACTGCATGGTCTCTTGGAGAAGAGGGTAAGATGTAAGGAACGGTCTCAGGTGTAGAAAAACACCGCCTCTTCCCCTATGAATCTCCACAAAAATATCCAAGATGAAAATAATTTCGCTTTGATGAATGAAACTCTGACTGCTCTGAGGTGGCCACATCCTAGTATTCCTCAAGATATGAGCACAACGGTTGGAAGTCCTCATAAAACAAATCTACATCCTCTAAAGGGTATGTACCAAAGGATGACTGAAGATCACTCTGAGTATGTTGTGACAAGTCATCCTCGAAGGGGCATAACAAAACTGTAACCATATCATCACTAGGCTGCCAAACATATGAATCATATACTTATGAGGACCACTCCTCTGATGATGACACCCCATCTTCTTAAAAGCTACCCTCGATGTCATAGATGGGGTCTCTATAAAATTTGAGACAACCAAGATCCCATCTGTGTCTGTCAGTCTGTATGAAAGTGTCTATAGGTTCATCAACCATATCAAAGGGTACTTTCATAAGACCACCAATATGACTGAAATTGACCATATTTTTGTCTTTGTGTGCAGGAGGAGCAGAGGCATGGACGTCTTCAACTGGACCTTCAAATTATTCATCATCGAGACTAATCGCTTCTTCAACATTAGGAGGTAAACAAGGTTGGACAACCTCGCCTTCATCAAGCGGGATCAAAGATAGCGACGCCTCAATATGTTGTGCTTTATCATAATTCTTATTTCTTTTTATAAACAAGCCCCTCCATCGCATCTTCATCACAAGAGGCTTGATTAGATATCATTTTTGAGATTAACTGCGTAGTGTAAGTCATTAAAATATGACCCATATCCATGAGTATTAGTTGCATCTGACCAATAATTCTCATGATTTGAATAGTCCACTTAGCAATCATTGCATCGGGTGATGCTCATAGGGGTGAAGAAATGGGATTGAAACCAACGAAATGAATCGCATATCATCAATCATCACTTCTGGGGCTTGCACCTCGTAACCATGACTTCCCAGGTGGTCACCCATCCCAAGATGGCTCTGGCTCAAGCATGCTTAACTATGGAGTTTTCCCCACAATCAAGCCCACTTAGCTTGCTACCCCATTTGCAAAACCTTAGCAAGTATTGTGCCTTATGAACTATCCAGTTAGAGCTCCCTTCACTCTTATTATTTAAGCATAGAGGAGCCTTCGCAGTGCAACATATTAGATATCATTTTTGGGATTAACTATATAGTGTAAGTCATTAATCTATGACCCATATCCATGAGTATTAGTCACAACTGACCAATAATTCTCATGATTTGAATAGTCCACTTAGCACTCATTGCATCGGGTGATGCTCACAGGGGTGAAGAAATGGTATTGAAACCAGTGAAATGAATTGCATAGCATCAATCATCACTTTCGGGGCTTGCACCCGGTAACCAGGACTTCCGAGGGGGTCACCCATCCCAAGACACCTCTAGCTCAAGCGCGCTTAACTGTGGAGTTTTCCCCACAATCAAGCCCACTTAGCTTGCTACCATATTTGCAAAACCTTAGCAAGTACTGTGCCTTATGAACTATCCAGTTAGAGCTCCCTTCACTCTTATTATTTAAGCATAAAGGGGCTTCGACAGTGCAACATATTAGATATAATTTTTGGGATTAACTACGTAGTGTAAGTCATTAATCTATGACCCATATCCATGAGTATTAGTCGCAACTGACCAATAATTCTCATGATTTGAATAATCCACTTAGCACTCATTGCATCAGGTGATGCTCACAGGGGTGAAGAAATGGGATTGAAACCAGCGAAATGAATCACATAGCATCAATCATCACTTCCGGGGCTTGCACTCGGTAACGAGGACTTCCCAGGGGGTCACCCATCCCAAGACGCCTCTGGCTCAAGCACGCTTAACTGTGGAGTTTTCCCCACAATCAAGCCCACTTAGCTTGCTACCCCATTTGCAAA
>JASDQU010010538.1:207806-263322 GCA_032191745.1 Picea mariana | reverse complement strand
TGTGCTTTCTTCAGGTTGGCTCTGATACCATGTTAATGTTTATGCTATCATTATAGTTCTTTGCATTTCATAAAGACAAGAGCATAATAACCACAAGATCACTGAGAAATACACATCCACAATAGACACAACATTTATCCTGGGAAACCCTCTAGGGGAAGAAAACCCAGCAAAATTTCCTTATCATAAATAGCTTATCAAATGTTCAAGAGATAACTCAACCAATACAGAAAATCCTCCTCCAAGAGATGCGCCACCCTTCTTCTCCTCTCACCAACTTGAAATGTCAACTTGCCTCATAAGATCATGAGCAAGTGAAGTGTGTAATAGAGGTGAGGCGCTAGCCTCTTATTTATACTAATCTGGCACGTGTGAAGAGTCACCAACTGGCTGGGCCGACCTTTCTCACTGGGTGGGTAAATCCACCTTTAATTAAATCTGGCCCTTTCATTATAACTGCTGGGGCCGACTTCTTATTCTTTACATTATAATTGTCCGATGACCAATCCGCAAAAGGGGATTTGGTCCTTATACAATTACCGACTTGATTAATCCTCAATGGGGATTAATCTAATAATAAAAATAATAATAATGACATGATTAATCCACAATGGGGATTTAATCCAATAACAAAATAATAAGAATGCTCTTCGCAGTTACATTATTTCAACAAGTATGGGGATGAGTTTTCATGGCGAAAACCCAACTTGACATGCAATTAACTCATCATCTGATTCTTAAAGTGTGCACCGTGATCAGTGACAATGGCGCATGGTACACCAAAACGAGTTATGATGTGGTTAAAAACAAGCAGAGTTGTGGTACGACCATTGTTCAGAAAGGTAGGCATAGCCTCAACCCATTTTGTAAAGTAGTCGACGACGACGATTATATAACCGTGCCCCCCGGTTGAGGTAGGATTACATTGCATAAAATCTATACCCCACTTGGCGAAGGGGCTGATGGCGATAATGGGGTGCAGCGTAGTAGGGTGGGTGCGTGCCTTGTTATTAAAAACTTGGCAGGGTGGGCATTTTTTGACTGCCTCAATACAATATTTGAAAATCGAGGGCCAAAAATAGTCAGCACGTAGAATGTTTTGGGCTGTGGCCATCCCAGAAAGGTGACCTCCACAGGCTCCAAGGTGACAGTCATTCAGAACGCGTTCAGCCTCTGCATGAATCAAACATCGTCGAAGGATAGTATCAATACCACGACGATACAAGGTGTTGCCAACGATAAGATAATGACGAGAATGGTGGCGAATACGTCGACGCTCTTCACGGGAAGTGTTAGGCTGAAAGCGTTGGGTTTGGAGGTAAAGGAGGATGTCTCCGTACCAAGGATCAGAGGTGCTAATGAGGAAAAGAGTTTCGTCAGGGAGAGAATCTCTAGGTTGATGTCTTCATCAGCATGGGGGAGATCGCAGATAAGCTCTGCAAACACCAGGGACTTTTTGGCTTTGGACTTCGCAAATTCAAGATCGAATTCCTGAAGGATGACGATCCATTTAGAGTATTTTCCCCCGAGCACTTGACGTGTCAAGACGTGGTACATGGGGTTTGAGTCCACAATCACAATGGTGGTGAGTAGTAGGATGTAATGGCGAAATCTCCGGACAACGATGACAGCTGCCAGAGCCAGTTTCTCTACATGTGAATATCGGAGTTCGGGTCCAGATAGACTCTTGCTCAGGTAATAGATCACATGTTCCTCACCGTTGGGGTCCTCCTGGACTAACACCGTCGCAATAGTGGAAGTGGAGACGGCTAAGTAAAGGATGTAGTCCTTTGTATACTCCGGAGGGTGCAACAAAGGTGCATGGGTCAAGGCATGCTTGAGAGCGTCAAACGATCGTTGAGCGATGTCATCCCAGATGAAAGGGGTGTTTTTCTGTAACAATCGCATGAATCCTTTAGTTATCTCAATGTAGTTACAAATGAAACGACGAAGGAAGTTTGCTTTTCCTTGCAAACTTTGGAGTTGGGTCAAACTAGTAGGTGGGGGTAAGGCTAGAATAGCCTTGATCTTTAAGGGATCCACCCATATCCCGTCTTTAGAGACAACAAAACCAAGGAGTCGGCTGAATTCGACAGCAAAAATACACTAATGTGGGTTCAAGCGGATACGGTAAAACCGACATCGAAGAAAAATAGCCCGTAAGTGATCAACGTGATCTGATCGATTGGATGAGTGGGCAGGTAAGTCGTCGAGGTAAGGTTCTACAATATGCTTGATATCATGGAAAGCGTATGACATGGCCCGCTAGAAAGTAGCACCAGCATTTTTGAGACTAAAAGGTAGCTTTCGATAGGTGAAAGTTCCCCATGGGTAGATAAAGGTGGTCTTATGTTGATCAGCAGGTAAAATTTCAATCTGGTTATACCCGAAAAAACCATCCATGAAGGAGAAGATTACGCTCCCAGCACAATTATAAATGATCTGGTCGATGAAGGGCATAGGGTAGTTGTCCTTTGGACAAGCCTTATTGAGATCCCGATAGTCAACATAAACACGGATGGTCCCTTGTTTTTTGGCAACCGGAACAAGGATGGAGACCCATTCTATCAAAGGGACGGGATAGATAAAGCCAGATTTTAAAAGTTTCTCAACTTCTGCCTTTATAACCGCAATTTTCTTGGGGTGAACCGTGTAGAGTTTCTGTCAAACAGGTTTCCCACCTGGGTAAGTCTTGATTTCATGCACGATAATCGAGGGGTCGATTCCTGACATTTCCTCGTAGCTCCAAGCGAAGACATCACAAAATTCTTTAAACAGAGGGGTATAAGCTACCACTTCTTCGGGTGTGCAATTAGCACCAAGGTTAATGTTTTCCACAACGCCTTCTTTGATCAAAATATCAATAACGATCGTAGTAGAGATATTACCCATATTCCCCTTAGAAAGAGTATCTTGTGTGAGGATGGGAGATTGCGGAGAATCGATAACATCAGGAGGGAAGACAGAGTGTATGTCTTGGTGAATTTCTTCTAGAGGCGGAACAAAAGAGGATCGATGATGGTTATCATCCCAAGGTACATCGTCAATACTAAGCATCTCCATTATAGATTCGTCGGAAGGGAAAATTTGGGAAATGTAATCTATTGCAGACGATAGGGAATCCAACCATGACGACATCGAGTAGGCATCGGGTGCCAATAAATGTGGGTTGTCCAGAGAGGGAGAGGCAAATTGAATAGCCACGTATGCAGCCTCGGCTGCGCTAAGTGTCATGGTGTCACCGAGCACATCGAATTCCATAGGACTAGGGACAATCCAAGGGTCAGATGATTCCAAAGATTGATAAGCCATAGTCGAAATCATATTGACGGTGACAATATGATGTGTGGTGGGTGGAAGTGGTGTAGGGAAGGTACCCATAAGGCTAGAATCTTTCAACAAGCCAACACCAACTCTTTCATATGTAACTGGGTGGTCTCCCAAAAAAGGAATGTTGTTGGTGAAGGGGCACGAGCGTCGGGTGTGCAGAAATCTAGTTGATCGATAGTGACAATTTTGCCTTGATGGGGAAATTGTACACATCAAATCACCGACGAGGCGACGACAGTCATAGCGTAGAACCAACTTCTTCCAAGTAGTAGGTTGTAATCGAGGGGGGCATCGACTACCTCGACATCAACAGTAACAGTTTTTCCGCCCAACTGAACAGCTAAGGATTGTAAAAGTCCGTGAGGATGAAAACCTCGCCCATTGAAAGCACGTAACATCGTAGGGGATTTGTTAAGGGTGGGTGATTTTAAGCCTTTCCAACAAGCTAAAGACATGACACAAGTAGAGCCTCCCTCATCCAAGATAGTTCGGTGGATTTGTTGATTGTGAACAACAACATCGATTTGAAAAGCTAGTTGGTGGGAGAGTCGAGGTTGATGATCATCCAGATTAAACATGAGGTTGTTAGATGACTCAGGATTGAAAGCGCTGATGGTAGCTAAGAGCGTTCTACGTTGGCTGGGACAGTGTTGTATAACTTCCAAAGCAGACATAGCACACGGTGCTTGAGCCAAATCTTCAACAATGTTGTAGTTTTGGGCAGCCTGTGAACTAGGATTAAAGGTAGATTTCTGGATAGTGCTCTTAGGAGGGCGTAAGATAGAGTCAAGCGAAGGTTTCTCAATCTGGAGTAGTCCGGATGGAGGTCTAGCAGACGGAGGACTAACGACAGATGGTAATGGGTCCGGTAAGGAACCGTTAGTGGGCTTCGACTTATTAGTTTTAATCGGTGTGTCATATGTCATAGTGCGAGTGGTCAGATTAATTATGTTAAACATGTAAATGTGGGCACTTGTCGAGGCCTCATCATGGGACTGGTTGGAACTGCCCCCTGGAGTGGAGGTTTGAGTAACCAAAGATTGTTGGTATGGAAAAGGTTGGGTAAGCACAACGGGTTGGGAATTTCCCTTAAAAATCTTGGCCACTTCATCGCGATGTGGACAATCTCGAGTGTAGTGATCATCGCCACAAATGAGACATGGGAATTTTGGCTTTTGTTGTGGTTGTTTTCCGGCAGCAGGGGTTTGAGGTTGATTTTTTGGTTGTTCATTGTTGTTGTTTTTCTTTGGTTTATTTCTTGCTTTCTTCTTGCCCCCAGGTTGTTGTGAAGGGGTCGATTGGACCGTATTCACCTCAGAGACCTGAGTTTGAGGGGGGGTAGAAGAGGGTGCAGATGTCGAAGCGGACCGCTAGGTTCTTCCAGTCGACTGGGAAGTAGATTGGGTTTTGACGGAGCCAATAACTCCGTCCGCGTACGAGGTAGACGATGGTTTGGATGGATCATTAGTGGCACGGGTAGCATTTGGTATCAACTCGTACAGAGTACGAGACTGTGAATAAACCAAATCTAAGTACTGAGCTCGAGCAATAGCTTCTTCCTCGGTGACTACACCACCCATAGAAACATCACGAGCGATCTGAGGTAACAACGATTTGGTGAACCATTCCGCTAATAATTGGTCAGGAATGACCGCTTTGATTAACCTTCGTCGTTATCTCCATTCATGAATATGATCAGAGATATGTACAGAGGTTGTCTAACGAAGGGAGGTCAGTAGTTCGGTACCCGTCTCGTATCGAATGGGTAGTTGGAAGTGTGTGAGGAAGGACATGGCAAGGGAGTTGAAATCGTGAAAAGAAGCACGTGGTAGTTCAATATACCATTTTGCTATAGAACCCGTAAGTGTTCATTGGAAAAGACGCAAACGTATAGAATCGTCCATGAGGGAGTTAAATGAACACCACAAATAGAAAGTCATCACATGGTTGTTTGGGTCTTCTCCGGATTTTCCATCGAATTTTGGGATATCAGAAGGAAGTTTAGCTGGAATGGCTAGCCAAACCGGAGAATGAAAAATAAGATCATTCGTTAACTGAGACAAGTCTGGAAGGTCCAGAGTTGCTAGGAAAGGTAGTTGTCGGTTAACCTGCGGGTAATACTGGTGTGGCATAGGAACACTAGGACCATTCACTGGGTTAGGCGGATAATTGTAACCAGTGGGCCCTCTTGTATAAGGTTGGTGTTGACCAGGGTACAGAGGATTTGATGTGGTTCGAGAAACATGCACGAGCGGAGGATAACCGGATGGGTTTTGAGGATTATAAGCCAGATTTGGCGTTTGTCCATAAGGAGGATATAGATGGGTCCCTTGAGGGGGAAGAGGTTGTTGTGGAGCTTGAGGATTGTGTCCCCCCAATAACTGTGGGTTTCTTGGAAAAGGGATGTTCCACGGATTGGGTGTGGTAGACACATTTTGTCCATATGGTTGATGGTAGGCTTCGGATTGAGGTTTCCCCTAGCATGAGGGTGCCCTCCAAATGGAAGTTGTCCTCCGGTGGGAGGATGCCCCCCAGCTTGAGGTGGAGTTTCCAGAATTTGGGAACCAGACGTAGACGACTGACCGATGCTGCTTAATGGATTAAAGCCACCAAGACCGGTCCCTCCGGGTTGTTGTATAGGTATAGAACTCCCAGGCATAACTTGGGTAGTAGTGACAGCGGAAGAATTCAGTGCTCTATACCCAAAAGGGAGTGATGATGAAGGTCTAGGTGTTATTGGTGTGCCAATTGCAGCTTGGCTAACCACCGCATTATCGGCGGGAATAGTCGGAACGTGAGGGACCATTGTAGGGTGAGCCGTCTGGAGAGAAAAAGTGGACCTTGGGCCAATGGACGATGTGTTCGGACCAACAGATGGTGTGGCTGAAAAAATGGTAGTACTGGTAAAATGGTTTAAAGGTACAGTGTAGGTGATAGGCGTGTCGACACCTATTCCTGTTCCATAAAGATCCCGCACCATGCGCGGTGGACTTCGAACAATGTCTGCGATCCAAAAGGGGTCATCGACTAAAGGGTTTGAATGAGGCCCAGTCGAAATGCCAGAAGGATTGACGATGACAAATTCACCGGCTGAATTCAGTTGGAGAACACGTCTCTCATATCCCTCCGGAATGTGGAAAGCCTCCGGAGACTCTGAAACAATTCTAAAATTCTCTAAAGAGGTGGGAACTTCTTCTTGGGAGGTTATAGTGCCGTGAACCTCACTCTGTTGAGGAGATTCCTCCATAGAATGAGGGGGTAAAGGGGTATTCTCTTCCATATTTTCTGGAGGAAGTCCTGTAGCCTCCGTGAATGGCATGGAGGGTTGATGTTGGCAGAAAAGAGTCGGCAAAAAAAATCTATGGCCAACTATTGAAAAGAAGCAGCATACGCTAATAGAATCTAGGAATCACATCCAAGCAAACAAAACCTTCTCTCGATGACCCTACTAGTTGGTGATGAAATCCAACGTCGCCTGATCAAGTCAAGAAGGGGCGGGGATATGGTGGAACAGTTACAATGGCGACCTGCTTAACGAAATTTCACCTTGGTGAAAGCTTCCATGCAGTAATTGTGGATTTACCCTCCAAGGAGCCCGAGTGAGTTTGACCAATGCCTGCTCCAGGTACAGTGAGACTTCCCTTCACTGTCACCTTGTGTAATACCCTAAAGATTATGGCCACTAAGGTTACCAATTCGCAGTCAGCCATTGGGCGGGTACAGTCAACAATCCAGTCCGAACGTACGGGTAGGGTATCTAGCCCGAAATCAACTTGAAAGGCTTCCACTCAACATTGTGGGTATACCTTTAAGCGACCCCCATAATACGATCTGACTACTACAATCAGTCAAACCATGGAGGGATAATCTTCGTAGCTTGCTCGAGTGCGACCTCATGCGTAACCCCTGTGTGAGAGGGGGATCCCAGGCAGACTTATATGACAATTGGATTTGACTCTCCCTAGCTCAGGATGCTAATGTTTGTTTTGGAAACTTTGGAGAGTTATGCTTATAGCCTAATCCAAAGTACTAATCCTAGTCTACTGTTGGTGGAGGACCCTAGAAAAGAAAATGTTCTAGATAGTTTTTAATTAGCGTTCATTTTATAGCTGTTCTTTACTCAAAAGGGGTGCATGGAAGTGAAACGGATGGAATGATGACTCAATCCCCAAAAAATGCATCAAAGATGATAAGCAGTCATTTATTTTTGTTGAATATTTATTTAATGGAGAGAGAGAGAGTTCTTTTCACTAACAAGCACTAATAAGGAATGTCCTCAAACAAATTTTCTTCGATCAAATCCAATGTGGTGCTAAAACTTTTTGGAAATGTCTTCTAATATGCAAATCAATCATGAAGATGTATCTTTATTGTTTGTGTGTGAATAATTATTAATTCAAAACAACACTTCTCCTACTAATTAACCTTTTGGATCAAGGAAACTCAGACAAGCATAAGCAGGTTGCGTACAAACAATACACCCTCTTGTTGTGGTCGAAAATAAGAAGCTAAAAAAGAAAACAAAGAAAACCAAGAATTTCACACAAAAAAAGATGTTGAAGAACAATGACCTCAACAAAAACCAAATGAAGAGATTTGTAGACTTTTGATGTCCTTCACCAGAGTTTCTCACTCAGTCAAAAAGGAGAGAAAAACAGTGCATCGGTTTCAAACTCCCAACAACAGAAAAACTCAAAAATAATGAAGAAGGCTACAAAATCTAAACGACAAGGTATTTGTTCCTCAGAAGGAAGGATGTCAAAGTTGAGTGGGAAGAAGCATTGACTCACAAAGAGGCTCGACAAGTGAAACACAAAGACTAGACCCTGAAAAAGCAATTCTGGAAAGGTTTTTTGCCAAAAGAGGGCTGGCGCTCTGGTGTAAGGGGAACCAAGCGTTATAAAACTCTGTATAACACATCCAGGGAGCGTTGGCGCTCTGTTAACACAGCCACAGGGGCGTCAGGCTTAAAAAGCTCATGAAAATGTAAAAAAAATCCAAAATTTCAGTCAGATTTTGGCAATCAAGCTGAGTGTGATGGGGTAAGGAGTCAATCAGCTCATGAAATCAATGAAAAAGGGGTGAACCAGGTCTGAAAACAATCAAAGGGTAAGACAAGGTCTATGAGGAAAAATCAAAACCAAAAAGTTTTGATTCGATCTATCCCCAGTGGAGTCGCCAGTTTCTGTTGAAGGAAAATCTCCCTGCGGACAGGTAGATCTCCTCTTGAGAGCTAGACTCTTAACTCTTAAGACAGAAGGCGCTTAATGTGGACACTAACTTCCTTTCAGATCTATACAAACTAATGCACGAGGAGGAAGAAGAAAAGAAGTACCTTTTATTAGCGTTTGTCCCTGCACACTCCGAGTTGAGCTTCAATCTTTCACTCCTCGATGAGCCTTGTAGACAAACAATAGTACAACCATTTCCTACTCTATTGATATTAGCTTGAAATAGATCTATCTATCAGAGACAAGTTCATGTGAGATTAAACACAAACTAGAAAGAAACAGGCCAAGTGTGTCATATTAATGAGAACAATGACAGAAGTAGCTTACAATCGTAGATGCGAATGCTACAGCTTCGTCAAGTCCCCTTTGTCTAACCCTTGCTCAAAAGATCCACGATCCAGACGACAACAAATTTACTGATTACTTTCCTCCAGTTCACTGTATGTGTCCTATGAGATCATAGGTTTCATGCTTCCAATTCTTCCTCCTTTCCACCATGATAGATCCTGTTTATATAGGTTTAGGGAGGCCTAACCTCTTGAGGTATCTTTAGGGTAAGTTGAGGATTTTCCTCCTTGAGTCAGGGATCTTCCCTAAGATCATGGTTGAACCAGGAATTCGAATGCAGCTACCTTCCAAGATTGAAATATCTTCCCCTTATTCTCCTCAACGGACCAACTCCTTCCTAGATTAGACAATGCTCCCTCAAAAGGGGCATCAGGGCGCTATATCGCTCCCTAGTAGGCTCAAGGGGGGCGCCAGTGCTCTAAAAATCCATAGAGCTCCCTCAGAAGGGTTGTTTGGTGTTATAGCGCTCCCTAGCACCTTATAGGGGAGCGCCAGTGCTCCTAAGGGTGATATAGGGGAGCTCTCTCTCCTAAAACCTTAGATTGAATGCTTCTTTCAGGTGGCAAGAGGTTCTTAACTTTAGTTAGCCATTCCTCTTCCTTCAGATCAAGTGTTTGAGGCATTTTAAGTGTCTCCTTAGTGTCGTCATCATGGCAGTATGCTTTGCTTGATACTTGCGACACTTGTGAGCAACATGCGACACTTGCGACACTTATCAAAGCGAGTAATGTTGATGTGTAACACATAGTTCTTTGTTTGCTTTTCTTCAAGGGGATCTGTCATATCCAGGGTTTCCTCTGATACTTCTTCACTTTCAAGGTCATGAAATAAAGCATCATTAAGGTCTTAGAAAGGGTCACAACCCATTGTGTTCTCTTCTTGATGACTTTCTTCATATGTTTGTTCTTCAAATACTTCTTCATCATCAAGGGAAGGAAATAATTCTGTTATGCGATTCATCATCTCTTTAGCAGTTTTATTAGCAACCTTCTCCTTATCCATCTGTAAAAATGCCATCGTTGAGTCACAATAATTTTTGGATGAGGGTTCATTCCATGGTGCCATAGTTCCATTGACCGAAAAGACACCTCAAAGGAGTTGCCAAGTAATATCAAATCTCATCGGCGGAGGAAAGGGGAAAGAGGGAAAGGTGGGTTCGTGGAAGGTGGAGTCGTGAGATGAACTTCAAGGCGATTTCATCAAGGTTGGAAAGGGAGTGTTCTTCAATGGAGTCGCTAGGAAATCTAAGGGATAGAGGCCATGGAAGGGAAGCTTGCCAAAGTGTCGTTTAAGGCACAAAGAGGATTCAAAATCCTCCCCGGCAATGGCGCCAAAATGTTATCTCACAAGTTGTAGGTTGCGCAAAGCCCGAACCAACCACAAAAGAAAGTTCTACAACTTGGGAATCCTACAGCCAATGTCACCTCGATGGAGGTCCCACACTTCAAGGGTGACTAGGTCACTCTAGGGAGGCGATCTTGGTGACCCTAGGGGGAATGAGATGGGGATGGATAGAGATGGAAGTGGAGCTCTTAGAGGTCAAATCTAAATGGAGTGAAATGTGGAAATAAATGCCTTGTAAGTCAAGTGATTGTTTCCCCAAAGATGTAATACTTCTCTAGATGATTGTACTTGCCTGAGACACAAGAAAATCCAACTTGCAATGATATATGTTAGGATGGATCAACAAGTTAAGCTTTTTGTCCCTAATTTTCAGCAGTAGATGACCGTTTATATCAGCAAATAAATCATCTAAATCAGCATACAAAGGTCTAAACTAGTTAAGCAAATCAACATTAAGACTAGCAATAAATATGAGCTGAAAAATTAAACTTAAGAGGCAAGAGAAGATGACTTTTGTAAACAAGTATTTTCTGCAGAAAACTTCAGCCTTATGTTTGTAGCTTTCATTCACTTTTATCAGCAAAATACACCATCAAAAGATGCCAACAATTATCCCAAAAGATGCACCCTAGTTAGTAGATTTAGTGTGCAAATTTTAAGAGCTAGTCTAGGGTTATTTTAGGAGTTAAAAGTGAATTAGTAGCTAGGGTTATGCAACCTAAATGGCTGTAGGTTAAAGTTTGTAACAACAATTAAAGTAGTGGGAGAGAGGGGACGCCCCAGTAGGGGAAGACTCCTCTCAATGTTGCAAACCAACTCCAAGCAAGAGATTTTTCAAAAGACAAAATTTCATGTTTCCCAAGGCAATGATTTTATATCCCCAATGCAAAAAATAAATGACTAGTGCCTTTAATATTGGGTTAATGGAGTCAAATAAATGAACCAGAGATACTACTTCCTTGGGGGTGTAAATCCTCTTACTTCCCAAGGCAAGTATCTCTAGTTATGGTTTGAGAATGAGGGGTGTAAATCCTCTTACTTCCTCAAACAAACCCTTGCAACACCAATGAACTTTAAGCAATAAATGATGGAGACTAGAGTCGGAGTGTAAATGCTCTTACTTCCCACTTAGCTCTTACCACAACAATCCTTGACTTGAAAAAAATGATAGCATAAGAGTAGAAGAAGATACCAAAATCAAGAAATATGCTAAGACCATCCACCATAAAAGCCAAAAAGTATCCATCCAAGGCTAGCGCCTCACTCCTCCATCAACCATTCACAAGAGATAGCCATAAACAAGTGCACAAGAGACAAAATATGCCAAGTATAGCGAAAATTTCAGATCAAGTCCTCTCACAAGTGGGAGAGTTATTTTCAAATGAGATCTTATGATCTCTTATTTATACAAAATGTCACCAAGGTAACTTGACCATATATTAAGGGGTAAAAACAAGACTAGGGGTCAACAACCCTAATCTTGCCCCTTTTAACAAAGTAATATTAAACAATTCATTTAAAGTTTCACTTTTGCACAAATAAAACCCAAATTTTACATGGACATCACCCCTTTAGGGGATTTTTTTCCACTTGGGACAAATCATTGGTGTTGGAGAAGCTATAGTAGGCCTCCAAAGCCCACATGCCAAGCATCTATGCAATCTCCTCGTGGCCAAGGTTTCATCCTCCTCAAAATGCCCATGTGTCAATGTGTGGCAACACCACGACCAAACCCTAGCCCCCAAGTATGACGTCAAGCTCAAAAGGAAGACGTTTTTCCCCTCCTGGGCAAATCATTTGGCATGCGAGGGCTGGGCTAGGTCTTCCACATCATCTCCTAGGTATTCAATTATTAATCTCTGTGATCCAGCATGTGGACCCTTGGCATCCAACCTGTGGGCTTGCAACCCCATGGAAGCCCAAGCTAGGCTTGTTCTCCCAAAATTGTCCACCAACTAGGTCCTGCAAAGACAAATGAGCACACCCTCCAAGGATCTCAAGTCATAACATCATGATAAGTGAATCCAATCAATAAATGAGCCACCTAAGCATGTGCATCAAATATCACTATATCAAACAATTAATTGCTCAGAGACACTATGCGCCTTGTCAAGCTTGAATATGGGAGGGTTAACGAGATGTCCTATTGGGTAGATCTTGCCCTAGGTCAAGGAGAGTTTCTAAGAGATCCCTCTCCAAGCCATGTAAAGTGGGTGAAGTGGTTGGGGTCAAGACTCAATGGGCATAAGGCTCATGACATACAAGGGGTCGTAGTCTCTCATTCATAGGTTCCTTTATAGAGGGTGTGTGGTGCCTTCATCCGCAATGGACTTTTTCCAAGCCCATTTATTTCCATATTTTAAGAAGAGGTTGAAGGTCACTGCCCTGGCATGGTGACCAGATAATGGGAATGTCAGCCACAAACACCTAGTGGAAATGAGAAGGCTTGCTCGTGATGAGACCCCCTTTCTCTCAACCATGCAACTGAGATCCATTACCTTGGTTTGGTGACCAGATGATGGCAATGCCATACCATTAGATATTCATGAACATGATAGGTCGGCTCGTGATGAGACCTCATATCCTTCAACTAACCTTTTAAGCTTTATTTATTATATTGTGGGTCCCCTTTACTCAAAGATAAGTGTTTCATTGCTTTCTTGGGTGATCCCTGGGTGAAGCATCTGGAAGGTTCATACAAGGCTTTTATATTTTACCCAACATCAATCCCTCTGGGCCTTCAACCCCTTCTTCCCATAGAATGAGAGACAACCCCTTCTTGGGTCAATACACCCTAAAATACTAAGAGATAATGAAATGGAGGGGAACAATGATGGAAAGTGGTAAGTATGGTCGGGAACGAAACGATGGCTCTTTAAGGGAGTTCCTAGTAGCAAACCCATCCCCAAGGAAGACCACTTACTAGGGCACAATGTCAACCACCAAGGTGAAACTGGGCAAAAGGCATAATGTCCAAGCATATATCATGAAATCTAGGGCAATCTAAGATACAACATACTCAACTGGCTTAAATATTGAAATAATGTTCACCATAATACTGACGTGTACCTCATGTAGCAAGGCCCACTGCCTTTCGGAAGCCAACTGATGTGGTGGATGCCATTTGGAAATATGTGACCATCTATGGTGATGGGAGGGGTCTCCAACTGTGCAAAAGGGTATTGTTGGTCATGTAGTCTCTCGACACTCCGTATATGTAACCTGAGGTCCTCGAGACATAATCTCCTTAGTTATCCACAAAATGGGGATGACATGCTCCATAAGGTTTTAGACCCCAATTTTCCAAACTTGGACCTACCACTAAAATGACCATGCAAGATGATTCCTCCAATTGTTTCCACTATGAAAACATCGAGATAGATGAAAATTAATATAATTATCCAATCCATATCATACCTCCCCATTTAGGGAGTATTTTAGTCCCAAAAATCTTTAATGAATAAGGTGAATAAATGTTTCCTCTACCTTATCCCTGGAGTACTACTTTTCTTTTCCTGGAAGTTGTCTTTTCAACCCAATCTGTCAAAGGCCATGTTGCCCCTGTCTTGTAGTTTTAAACCGCTTCTGCAAAACTATGTCCTCTACTAACTCTGCCTAAGCACCCAGTGCTAAGTCCTCTATGGAAGGTAGGACCTTCTCCTTCTCCCTATCCAATATGGAAGGCTCATAGAGTTTGAGATTCTCCACATTCACTACTGAGTAAATGTGCATGTATGGAAGTAGATTTTGTCTATAAGAATTATCTCCCACCTTTTCCAATACCTCAAAAGGACTATACTGCAGAGCTTTGATCTTCTTAACATGACCCTGTAGCCTTTCCTTATTCAATTGTAACCATACGTTGTCTCCCACTATAAATGTTCTCTTTGTTTTGTGTTGGTCATGTCTAGCCTTCTACTTTTCCTGTGACTTCTTAAGTGCCTCTTGTACTTGCAAATGCATCTGCCTAATCTTCTCAACAATTTGTTTTTGCTTTTAATGTATCTCATGTGAGGTCCTCCCTCACTCCTCCTTGTTGTCCATATAGAACATCTAAGGGTGAAGGTGGAAAATATCCAAAACAAGTTTCAAAAGGTGACTTACCAGTAGAAGTGTGGACTGCTCTGTTATAAGAGTGTCGTATATAGATAATATTTTCATCCCAAGTCTTTGGATGTTTTTTATTGTAACCTTTCAAAAGCTTAACCAAAGTCTCGTTGACTAATTTTGTCTGCCCATCTGTTTGTGGATGAAATGTTGTAGACCTCTTCAACTTAGTGTCCATCTTCTCCCATATTGTAGTCCAAAATGCACTGAGAAATTTGGTATCCCTATTTGAGATGACACTCCTTGGTATCCCAAAGCACATCCATACCTATTCAAAGAAAAAGTTTGTTGCTTCATGTCCCTTGATGGTATTTTTATGAGGCATGAGAATGCACATTTTTTTGAACCTGTCAACTACCACAAATAAATAGTCATGTACGTTCCACGTGCTTGGTAAACCTCCCATGAAATCCATAGAAATGCTTTCCCAAGGTCAAGTGGGTACAAGAAAAGGATGGTATAGACCTTGCTTCCTATTACTAGGATTGTTGGTACAACAAAGTATACATCCTCTAATACACCATGCTACAACATTCTGGGCCATTACACATACCTTTGTAAATTGGAAATTGTCTTCCCAACACCAAAATGTCCTGCAACCTTGGAGGTGTGAGCCTCACTGATAAGCTGCAGTTGTTCACCTTTAGGGACATAGATCTTGTCATGCTTGTAGAGTAAAACATTATGGAAATGATAATGAGCCTTGTTGTCACCTTCTTTTATATGAATTTGGCCTTGTAGCTGCTAAAACACTTCCTTGAAGTCCTCATCTTCTATGTATGCCTCTCTGTATGCATCATGGGTAAAAGGATCCATGTGCATCCGAGTTCCCAAAATTGTAGTCTTGGATGTGCGTGGTCGTGAAAGCATGAATGACAACTTGTTTTTGCTTCCCTTCTTATATTTGATGACTAGATGAAATTGTTGTAAAATCCCCATCCACTTGTCATGCTTGGTTTGTTGTAGCTTACTCTGGGCCTACAAATACTATAGTGGCTGGTGATATGTGTGGATAATAGTCTCCTTGCCCATCAGATAGTGCTTCCACTTCTTGACAACTTGAACCAAGGCATAGAGTTCCTTGTCATAGGTAGGGTAGTTGAGAATTGCCCCATGAAATATTTCAAAATGATATCATATTGACCTTCCTCCTTGCATCAAAATTGCTCCCATGGCATACCCACTCGCATCTGTCTCCACTTCGAAGGGATTCTGCAAGTTTGGTAGCACGAGCACTGGTGCTTGATTGATCTTTCTTTTCAGTTCATAAAAATCCTTTTATTGATTCTTCACCCATTGGAAACTCTTACCATTGCTTTTTATGGCATGGAGTGGTGCAACTATCATTGAAAACGAAGCTATGAACTTCCATAAGTATTGTGTTTCCCCAACAAAACTTCTAACTTTAGTGGCATTTGTAGGAAATGGCCATTTCATGATGGCCTCCATATTTGTAGGATCTATCTTAAGCTCCCCTCCACCGATCACATACCCCAAATACACCAAACATTGTTGAGAAAACTTTCATTTCTTGAGATTAGCTAGCAGTTGGTGCTTTTTCAGAGTCTCCAATGCCTACATAAAATGTGACACATGCTCCTCCTAGATAACACTATAAACCAGTATATCATCCAAATAGACAATAACAAATGAATCTAGATAAGGGCATAGAACACCATTCATTAGACTCATACATGTAGCTAGTGCATTGCATAAACTGAATGGCATAACCAACCACTCATACAAACCTTGCCTTGTCTCGAAGGCAATCTTCCAAGGATAATCTTATTTGACTCATACCTGGTGAAATCATGATTTCAAATCTAACTTAGTGAAGTATTTGACATGCTACAGCTGGTCCAACAGATCATCGATCCTTGGCAGAGGGTACCGGTTCTTTAACGCAATCTTGTTCAATGCCTTGTAATTGATATACATTCTCCAAGTCCCATCCTTCTTGGGAACAATTATTATGGGTGACCCACAAGGTGAGGTACTTGGTCAAGTTACACCCTACTTCAATGATTGTTGCAACTTCTTCTTCACTTTATTCATTTCTAGAACAAACTGTCTATACAACCCAATATTCAACAATGGGGAGTTTGGCAATAACTGTATTTAATGCTCCACATCCCTCTCGGGTGGTAGCCCTTTAGGCTCCTTGAACACTCGTCTATATTTTTGTAGTAATTCCTCCAACCAATGTTTTTACTCTTTAGTACACCCCTCTATGAATGCCTTCACTTTCATGGAGTCATCATTAGACTGATTTTCTCTTAAGAAAAGCAAAACATATTTCTTACTATAACTAATTAACTTATTGGCTTGGTTGGCACTTACCAGTGAGATATTTGACTTGCCCTTGTGCACATTGATTACGAAGGATATCTCTTCCTTGATGAGATGATATTGGTTGGCTCTCCATATGAATATAGCATCCTTCGTATACATGTAGGGGCTTCCAAGCACTACTCCACATACATCCAATGGTAATACATCCAATTCTACTTCATCTATAAAATCAACACTTATAGAAAATTTAATCTTGCACTGTTTTGTTACCTTTATCTTTGCATCCCTATTAACCAACTCAATGGATAGGGGCTAGGATGATAGTAAACCTCCAATCCAAGCTTGCTGACCAGAACCATTGCTACGAGATTAGCTTATGAATCATAGTCAAACATACCATCTATCTTGATATTCTTAACCTGGATCTTGATGTGGAAGAGCTTGGTCATCTCCTTCTCTTCCCAGTGATGAAGGATACTATGATTCACCTCCTTCTGTACATATGTGCAAACAATCATGTTATCCACATCCGATCTAATTTCAACCTGATTACTTGAATCTGTGGCTAGAAAGTTCAGTTTTGGATGTAGTTTCCAACATTTTTTCTCGGTGTGGCCATCAATGTTGCAATGATTGCAATGGTTACTATGATCTTTGCTCTGATGTGTGGTGGTTGTTGTCTTCTTATCTTTTCCCCCTTTCCACTTCTTCTTCCCCTCCTTGGAAGCTTCCTGGTGCTCTTTCTACTTCGAACCAGTTGGCTAGCCCTTCTTTTGGCCTATGTTTTCCAGGAACCATGCCTGTACACATGCCTCATCCAATGTACTTTTGTTGAAGAGAATCACCTGCTTTCGTAGATGACTATGTAAATCCCCTAGATACTTGAGGAGTACACCTAGGTTCTTGGGAAAGATACCTAACATGATGGCCATCTTTCTAAACTTAATGGTGTACTCATATACACTCTACCCCTGCCTCTTCCTGAAGTAGTGCCACCAGATCCATTGGTCCTCTACATACCCGATAGGGTAGAATTGGGACTTGAAGAGGGTTTTCAAGTCCTCCCACCTAGTTACTGAGGGAATCACCCTCTAGCCTAAGTGTTTCTGTGTGGATTTCCCACTAGGTTAAGGCATGGCCCTCTAACTTCAATCTAGCAAACAAAATCTTCTACCCTTCATCTATATGGTGAACACTAAAATAAACTTCTAGTTGTGCAACCAATGATTTAGCTTTAATGCATCGATCTCACCTTGGCATGGATTTATGTCCACTTTTGCTTCCATGTTGAATAAGGACTATGAAAGGCTAATGGCAGTCAAACTTGACTACTCTTTCTTGGATTCTTTCCATGACTCCTTCCTTGAGCCTTCTCGATCTTTCGATTTACCCTTTGATCTGATCTTTGAGTTAAAGCCTCCATCATCTCCAAGTGATCTGAGCTTGCTTGCAAGAGTCACCACAAGGAGGCTCATATTGTGACTAATGTCAACAACTTATTCTTTCAACCTCTCAAATCTCTCTTCTACTTGATCTTGAGGGTTGTTATGAACATATTGCAACTTCCCACAAATACCCAAAAGAAAAACCTGCTCTAATACCAATATGATCTGTAAACTGCAACGGATATTTCACTGGAACAGTTCGTCACAACAGATCTAATAAAATATTGAAATATTTACTATTTAGGTTATTTTTCTTGTATATCTCCAGAATATTTAGTTACTGATTTTATGTGTATGCATGCAATAGAGAAAATGCGAAAAATAAAGAACAATAAAACACAATCACACCATCCACAAATAAACACAAGATATGACCTAGGAAACCCAATACGAGAGAAAACCCAACTAGAAGGTGAGGTTGCTCTGCTCTCTTTTCTCTGGTATAGTGTAACATTCCTAGGCCAGGATGCCAAGAACATCACGTCTTGCATGAATTTTAAACTTTCTCTGGTTGTGGCATTTCATCAAACACTTTGCTTATTATTGTCTCTTAGGTTGCACTAGGGTTATACTGATGACTTTAACGTGTGTTTGCAACAATAAAAAAGAATATACAGTAATGGAACATACCTCAACCATATGCAAGATCAACAATATGATAGACAATCCAAAATACCTTAGATCTGATATTATTCATAAATAGAATGATGCAGATCTGGAATGATGCAGATATGGTATTATTCATATATACCTCAGAATGATGCAGATTTGGAATGATCAACAGATGGATCCAATAAACATAATAAGTGATGCCACAAAATGCTCTAACAAAACAATGTAATCCTCGAAAGGCTGAATAACAAGGAAGACCAATACAAGAATGAGATATGGGTTGTATGAAGTGCCAAACCCCCAAGTTGGAAGATGCCACGCCCTGTTGGAACACTGAATAGCCTCAACAATTCGGCCCTACTGCCAAAGATGTCCAAACCCTCCAATAAATACACCAAACAGTAGATCGGGTAAATGCAAGAACAACCCAAGTGCTCAAATCCTCAAAATCCCTCTCAAACCCATAGATCTAACTTCCCTCCAAGGAATGGTGTGCCCCCCTTGGGTGCCTGAAACCCTAGATAATTTGGCTTCCCTCCTAGATGCCTCCAAATGCTCCACAAAACCACTAGAATGATAGATCGGGGCCTAGTTACCTCACTGGTGAAGTCCCAAGCGTAATCGTGAAGATCTGAGCTAGCAAATGACTGAAACCACTTTTTGAAGTTTTCTCCTCTCCTCCAATTCGTCCCATGAATCTAATAAATCAAATGGCACATAAAACTCCTCCTGAATGGACTAGATCTAATATCTAAGACCCTGCAATGAAAACCCAGGTGCTAGAATCTCCAGAAACCCTGCCAATCACCTATAACGAACTTCCCTCGATGGATGGTGCGCTCCCCTTGCTGGAAGCCCCCAATGGTGCGCCCTCCCTCTCTTCCTATGTCTGTGGCTGGTGTAGAACCCCCCTCCACTGAGTAGATTTGAACTAGAATGGTGTGAACGAGTATTGCATCCCCAAGACTAAGCTTGGGACAAGCTAGGTGGAATCTTTCACCACCGAATCGTCCTCTAGGGTTTGTTAAGTCAAAACCCTCAAAACCCCCAAGGTATGGACTCACTAGCTAGAAGCCAGATATCAAAAGATAATCATACATGAATGAGAGAACATACGCCCTTGCCTCTTCTTTATACTTCCTTGTCCCTCCAAAGTGACTTTTACTTAATTAATTAATTAAATCACTTTAATTAATTAATTAACCTTTTTACCTCTGAAAATCACCTTATCTCTCCTTGTGGCTTCCCTGGACAGAAAGTCACTTCTCATCATCCTATCATGTAGTGTTGTTTCTCCCGATTCCAATGAGCTATTACACTAAGAGGTTGCTCCGAGTATTGTGCCCAAAATGACCTCTTCAGTGAATTAATTAACCTATAGCTCAAAATACTCAAAATCATGGAAATCGTCGGAATGCAATGGAACCAAAGCCAATTTGTGCAGAATGGATAATAGTGATGAAATAGGATGAGCGATGCAAGCCAGACCCCAAAATATCCCTCAATAGTCACTGTACTCGCTATAACATCCATCTGGCTGCTCTGGTCATCATAACACCCTGAAATGTAATGATGTCCCAAAGTGGGGACATTATAGTCCTCCCTGCTAGAATATTGTTTGCCCTCAAGCAATAACCAAATTCCTCCAAGTATAATACCAGGGTCCCATTCCCACCTATAGGACACATAGTAGAACCCATCCAAAGATAAACTATCATACACTCCACCCCCTATGTCCCATATCGGGAAGTGAATTGCAACATCCTGTGAAGCATAGTCCTAAAATATATCAACTCTGGGAATCTCTTACACATGACACATGGTCTCATCCCAGAATGAGTCCATCCTCCAAGTCCCTACCAAGATCAACATGACCTCTATCAACAATGCATGTTGATGCCAGAATGAGGTACTGCAAGACCTCCGTGAGACACCCTCATGTGATGTGCTCTCCTCAACACCGAAGCTCAATGGAAAGTCAAAACAACTTTCCCTTCAAAGGTCCACTCACCCCTGTCAATCCGTGAAATTCTCAACCCTGCAATCCCTGGGTCCTATGCTAGTCTATGTCAAAGATCACCATGATAGAAATGCACTATGCTGGCCATGCTTGACTCCTCCTTGTGTATATACTGGATCCTCCACTCCTGGATCCTCATGCTGAAATGCCTATGGAAATTGGACCTGTTGTCCAGAAATTGTATCCGTGAAAATATCTCTGTGGAAGTAGTACCTGTCCGACCATTTCCATGCCCGATCATGATGATCAAGAGGGAGAAACTACCTAGCTCCATAGGACAAGTGGCCCACTCCAAACCAACCCAAGGTGGAGTATGTGGCTCTCTGGCACAACCTGGGTCATCATGAAGTGTAACAATCGACTAACAAAATGAACTCCCGGATCCCAAGGCAAACTTGGAAGTTTATCACTTCCAATCTCCGCTAACTGCTCTTGTGTCAGACTCATCACTGTCGGGAGCCCTCTGTGCTCATCTGCTATCACCTGGCCTATGATGCTCACCATAATGCACGAAGTCTCAACTGACTACCTATGACGATCCACCCCTATCCCGTTGTATGCCTTAAAAGCACTCCTGTCAGGTGGTCTCATCCTACTCACTCTCCATGTCCTCAGCTACTGTCTATCTCTACTCATGTTGATGTCTATGATAAAAATGTCAGGAAAGGATAATACAAACATCTGCAACTGACTGTAGGACTGGAATATATCACATGCTTTGGTCAATCCCAAAGATTCAACTAGAAGCTTGTCCATCGGTATCCATGATAAATACTTGCCTGTAGTCATCACTGAATCCCAACCATCCAGTGCAACCAGAAGTAACTCCTCCAACTGCTGGTCAACCAATCTCCATCCCTCATCTCCCATGCAACTGCAGATATGGTGAAGGTGCTCTCTCATAACTATGTGTTACTGCAAAGGAATGAAATCTGCATGCTCCCCTAAGTGTGTCTCCTCCCTGCAAGGAAATACACCCCTTTGAATCTCACCATACATCTTGACATGTCTCTGTGAGGTATCACGCACCACTGTATGCTCCTGCATACTCATGTCGTCTCCCGTATACTCACACTGCATCGTATATTCTGGGTGTACTACTAGATCAACATCTACATAAGGGTCAACTGCTCTCGGAACACAAATGGAGGTGTCCTCAAAACCATCCCTGGCTCTAGAGTCCATCTCCTGCACCTCTCGATCATAGCTCCTCATACTCATCAATGATCTTGGGTACTCCTCATGCTCCTCCATCAAATGGTGCTGCTCTGCTAGACCACCAACATTGTTTGGCAATGTGACTGACTGACATATCTGAGTATCCACTAAAATAGATGAAGTGGATCTCTAGCGAATCTCTTCAGGAAGCTCCTCTGATCTAGACTCTGATTCTTGAAGGGTTGTCTGTGTGCCTCTCAAGAATCCTCGAGTGCTCTCTAACTCTTGAGTGAGTCTGTCCACCTCCAACTCCTGCTCCCTCAGGGCCCTATGATACATCTCGTCAATCCCTAGTAGGTAGTCCCTGTCTGTCCACAACTGTTGGTAGTCAGTCCTCATCATAGACACTCTCTCCCTGAGGGTATGAAGGTCATCCATGGAAAATCCCTCATCTGCAATACCTTGTGCCACCGATGCCCTCCAACAGTAATCAACCACCAATGTATGTGTGTCATCAAAATGCCTAGTGGCTGCCATGATCATATCCTCATTGACTCTCAGTTGTCCTACTAAGTGGTGTGACTCTTGATCATAATCATGTTGAGGTGCCACCTCACGTCTCTCATTACTAGTGCCATCACTGGAATCCCCAACAACACTCTCTACAGAAGATAAAGTGTTGAACTTCCCACTGTCTACTGTCCCACTGGGTCCTCCTATATGCGACTATACATCATCATCAATTGCTAGCTCCCTCTAAATCAAACTATAACTTGTATGAGCAGTTGTATCCTCCCATGCACTCACCCTGCTACTATCGACAGGTTAATTAATTAATTAAAGTGATTTAATTAATTAATTAATAATTAATAAAGTAAAAGTTACTTTGGAGGGACAAGGTGAGTAGGAAGTATAAAGAAGAGGCAAGGGCCTCTATTCTCTCATTCATGTATGATTTTCTTTTGATATCTGGCTTCTAGCTAGTGAGCCCATACCTTGGGAGTTTTGAGGGTTTTGACTTAACAAACCCTAAAGGACGTTTCGGTGGTGAAAGAGTCCACCTAGCTTGTCCCAATATTGGTCTCAGGGATGCAATACTCCCCCACAACATTCTACTTCAGATCTACTCAGTGTAGGGGGGTTCTACACCAACCATAGGCACAGAAAGAGAGTGAGGGTGCACCATTGGGGGTTTCCAACAAGGGGGGTGCACCATCCATTGAGGGAAGTTCGTTGCAGGTGATTGGCAGGGCTTCTGGAGATTCTAGCACCTAGGTTTTCATTGGAGGGTCTTGGACATCAGATCTAGTCCATTCAGGAGGAGTTTTATGTGGCATTTGATTTATTAGATGCATGGGACGAATTGGAGGAGAGGAGCAAACTTCAGAAAGTGGTTTCAGTCATTTGCTAGCTCAAATATTCACTATTTCGGTTGGGACTTCACCAGTGAGGTAACTAGGCCCCGATCTATCATTCTAGTGGTTTTATGGAGCATTTGGAGGCATCTAGGAGGGAGTCCGAATTATCTAGGGTTTCAGGCACCCAGGGGGGTGCACCATTCCTTGAAGGGAAGTTAGATCTATGGGTTTGAGAGGGATTTTGAGAATTTGAGCACTTGGGTTGTTCTTGCATTTACCCAATCTACTGTTTGGCATATTTACCAGAGGGTTTGGACATCTTTGGCAGTAGGGCCAAATTGTTGAGGCTATTCAGTGTTCCAGTAGGGCGTGGCATCTTCCAGCTTGGGGGTTTGGCACTTCATACAGCCCATATCTCATTCTTGTATTGGTCTTCCTTATTATTCAACCTTTGGAGGCTTACATTGTCATGTCAGAGCATTTTGTAGCAGCTCTTATTATGTTTATTGGATCCATCTGTTGATCGTTCCAGATCTGCATCATTCTTGTATTCAGGGGCCTCTTCTATTTATGAATAATATCAAATTTGAGGTATTTTAGATTGTCTATCATATTGTTGATCTTGCATATGGTTGAGGTATGTTCCGTTACTGTATCTTCTTGTTTATTGCTGCAAACACACGTTAAAGTCATCAGTATAATCCTAGCACAACCTAAGAGACAATAATAAGCAAAGTGTTTGACGAAATGCCACAACTAGAGAAAGTTTAAAATTCATGCAAGACGTGATGTTCCTGGCATCTTGGCTTGGGAACGTTATAGTGGTATCAGAGCTTAAAATCCTGCCTGCCTAAGGGGTCTCTCATAGGGATAAATGGATAGTTGGAAACATTATAGTGGTATTAGAGCTGAAACTCTTGCCAGCCTGAGGGGTCTCTCATAGGGATAAATGGATAGTTGGGAACATTACAGTGGTATGGATAGATGGGAAATGGGCTTAATCCTATGAGATTTGATGGCCAACATAAAACATAATGGAGAACATATTAGAAAAATGCAAAAGGGAATAGCTAATGGATGGAAGGAAGAACAGAGCACTCCTACATCCATTAGAAGCAGACAACATTGCTACAGTTGCAAGGTGCCTTGGGAACCAGATCATAGATGTAGGGGTAGAGGTAAGAAGCACATCATTGAGGTGCACTATGACAATGATGATGAGGTATGTGAGGATGGAGTGATAGATGCTTATTTGGAGCAGTCTGATGATGATAGTGACTCTTGCACAGAGGCTAGTGATTCTCGCACACTTGAGGAGGATAGTGACCCTTGCACATTGGAGGGATAGTCAGATGGACAGGACGATAGCACCAATGTTTTAGCATACATATCACATACCATTGATGACCTTACACGTCAGCCGAGTGGTGACACTAGTGAGGATTCACACGTGTTAGCACCTAGAGATGATGAGCACCCTATGGTGACCATGACACATCTGTCATATTTCCGTACGTGAGGGATGCACACCATGGAAATGTAGATCCACAGATCCAGGAGGAGATATATGATGTGGAGACAGTTGATCCTATACTCACATATCAACATGAGTAGGTTGAGTCACTTCTTTTGGGGACTCCATTATTTGAGAAGGTTGTGGAGACTTACATTTTGAGGGGACACTTACTTCCAGGACCATCCTGCAGTGATGAGGTTGCACTCCTTATTTGTCGGTATGACCATAGCACGTGTCTGGACACATCTGTATGGGATCCAGGTGCAGTTGATAGTAGCAGGTTGAGTACGGAGGAGGATACAACTGCTCATACAGGTTATAGTGTGATTCAGAGGGAGCTAGCAGTTGATGATGATATATAGTCGCATATAGGAGGACCCAATGGCACAGTATATAATGGGTAGTTCAACACTTTATCTTTTGCAGAGAGTGTTGTTGGGGATTCCAGTGATGGCACTAGTAGTGAGAGATGTGAGGTGGCACCTCAGCATGACCATGATCATATCCTCACTGACTCTCAGCTGTCCTTCTAGGTGGTGTGACTACAAAATCTCTCCTCCTATGTTATGCTCACATAATACCACTCTCAAATGTTTTGCTCAGCTTTGGAACAAGATACAATGCAAAAGAATGGAACCCCTTATCCTCCTAGTGGCTCGGTATTTAGCATAGCCCAATAGCCATCTAGGGGCAGGTTTTTTACTTCCTCAACCCTCAATTGTGATAGGGTTTTGGGCCTTCTAGAATCTTCTTTAAATTACATACGTGGCTAGCCCCATATGCATGAGTAACGAGGTCTGACGTGGCATCCTCTCGTACCATGGTGGTTAACACGATATGTCAACTTGCAAGAGGTATAACTTTTTCATATGAACTTCGATTGACGAACGATTTGCACCATTGGAAAGGTCTCAGAGTGTAGAACACCGCCAAGGGGATGTGCACTATATTTGGACAGCATAACCCGAAAAAAAACCCATTTAATGCCTCAAAATGGATCTAGAAGGTTCCAGACCCCAATTTTCCAAACTGGGACCTAGCACTAAAATGACCCTACAAGTTGATTTATCAATTTTTTTCCCCTCTGAAAGCATCGAGATAGATGGAAAATAATATAATGATCCAATCCATATGAGATGGTTATGAGCTTTGTTATTCATTTCTTTGATAAATGGTAAAACAATTTTTACTTGCAATCTCTACAAACATTATCAAAGCTTAAAATACTGTCAAATCTTAAAATTAGGTTGGTTATCTACCAAAATCCCTATAAATCTCAATGGTTGTCATAAAGGATATAAAATCATAACACAAAGAATCCACGAGGAAGAAAATCATAAACACAATGTTATTAATTTGTAACATAGTGTAGACTAACATTGGGCAATGGATCATCATGATTGTTGGGTTTGGCCCCCAATCACTATCAATCTGCTCAACATCCATGACAATTGAATCCCACACATTATTTCCCAACATAAGAGGTTTCTTGGAGTCTCAAATTGCAAGTGTCCACACTAGAAACCTATTATTTTTCTACACAAGAGGAGGATGTTAATCATGCCTCATTTCCCTCCTTCCTTGATCTCACAGTCAATCGTTGAATACATGTGATAGGTGGAAATGAACATATTTGGTTGGGAAAGCACCAAGTACCTCCCTACACATATTTTAGGGGTGTAACTCCCCGAACTTATAACAATTGGCACAATCATCTCCATTTTACTAATTTTCACTTGCATGGTGATCTACAAGGACATGTTCACACGTGTTATGGAGTTTTCAAACCATGGAAATCTTCTAGCATTTTACTTCTTATTAAATAATATGCCATTTCTCTTCTTCCATAAGAAAACAAAATTTTGACACAAACTAAGATTGGAATTCTACAATGCAAGGTAGTTTGTCTCCTAAGAGAGTATCTCTCTAGGATAGGGAAGCAGGGAGGACTTAGCCCTACCTCAAGTGAACTTGCCAAGAAAATAAAATAAAAAAATGTTTAAGCACTTTGAGTCGACCACTCTATGGACAACTAGGTATTAGAGCTTCTAGGTGAGTAAGTCTCCAATCAACAAGCAAGCATCCCATGACTAGTGACCATGAAAATGAAGCTTTCGTAGGTTCCAAAGTGGCTTCCAAAGGCTGCTTACTATGTGGAGCTAGCTTTTTAATTTAGACTTAAGCCTTTGAAGTTTATTCACTCGATGGTTTAGGATTGGGCTTCAACGATGCCATTTATACACTTATGTAGGCCTATATTTGGCGAAGTTCTTCGTTTTTACCATTTCCAAACACTCCATTAGCCTCGAGGCCCCTATAGGGTTAGCTTAACTAAGAGTATTTCAAGGATTAGAATTTGTACCATGTCAAGAATGATCTATATACTCAATATTGAACGTTATAGGATCTATAGAAGCATCTATATAAATGTCTACAAGAACATCTATAATATGGTCCATTAAATTGTCTTAAAGAATATCTACTAAAATGTCTACATAAATATGTTTATTGGAAAAAAATGTAGTGTGTCTTTCGAAGATGTTATTTTCCCAATTAGATATCAAATAAACATCCAAAATAATATTCTATTAGTTGAGAATCCACAGTAATCTACATTGGCATCAAGTATTGGAGAGGTTGAGGTGATGTGTCCCATACTTGTCAATGTTCTGAGCCTTCTCTTAGGCTCATTGTTGTTGTCCTGAGGATGAACCTAAGATAAGGTTTGAAACGCTGACGAATATGGAACACACCACCATAACTTCTCCAACACCTGATGCCAAAATTATATTATCAACAAAGTTAGGAGGCATTAAACCCAATGTTCAATAGTTGAATTCCCAATGCTCAATAGTAGGGATTAAACCCAAGGATGAGGCCCAATTGGACTCCAGCCTATTTGGTAGGGAATAATCCTCTAGATTAAAGGTCTGACAACCATTCGATGGGATTTAATAGTACTTCTTTTCCTTTTTTAAGTTTTCCCAATACTATAAATTGACAATAGCAAGTAAACTACTCTAATAGTTTTGAAAGAAGTTGATATTGTCGGATAACCTACAAGAACATCCAATGACTATGAAATGCATCCTTTTGATCCCCTTGGAATTAATTCCTCTAAGACTAATTACTACCTAATAACATAAAGTTGAAACGAATGAAAATAAAATTCCCAAAATTAATTCAAAAAATATATTTTATCCATAGAAGGGTAATTAGAAAAGCATTTACCGAGAATAATAGCAATCCATTCAACTATGAAAGATAGCTTAACAATAATTGAAATTATTACAGGAGCACTGATACATTTAAATAGTAGTAGAAGAATCTACAACAAGTAATAAAGGCATAAAAGAACCTCGAGAAAACCAAATGGTTTGACTCTAAAAATAGTTCTCTGCCACAATCCTCTCAAAAATGATCCTTAGATCCAAAAATCCCATTTTCTACGAGGTTGATCTTCTTATTTATAACTCAACATTACAACTCAAAAAAGAATAAGTCAACAATCATAAAAAACAAAATATTGCATGCTATCATGATGTCGGAGGACCAGGAGATTGGGTGGCTGCATGTTCAACATCGTTTGAGACCCATTGCTTAAGCAACTCTTCAAACAATCAGAGGTATGGAAAAACATGTTGATCCATCAAGAAACTTAAGTTTTCTCTTTCTACTTTGAATCCCTGAGTGTATCTTTCTATTTCTGGAAATAACAATTCCAGCTTGACAATTGTCTTGACTTCTCTGACTAGATACTTCTGCATGTGGCCGTGGCTTACTGGAGTGATGGTTTTGATGTTTGCTTCTTGTTTATTGACAATCTTCTTGAATTTTTTGAGTATTTCATCCATTGGCTGAAATTCTTCTGGATTGTCGAAACTAGGCAAATCATTCTCCACCATGACTTTATTTATAGAGCCCCAAAATTTCGAGCAAGTTGCCAATTCATCACTTTCTTGGCTTTGAGATGTTGTGGCCAATTTACCCTAGTACCGTACTGATCCTTTTATTCTTACCACTTCATCCTCTGCTAGAATCCTGATATCATGGTCTTCTTCGCCACAACGTCCCTTCTTAATTTCTTCTATATATTTAATTTGATCCTATGTTTTGCCTTGATTTACATTCCATCTTAGAACTTCTTTGTATACTATGAATAACCACAAGGTTTCTTCTTGGAGTTCTATGATCTTGACTACAAAAATTCTTTTGACTTGCTCATTCTCCTTATCTATGTCTAAAATCTTTCCACAAAGGGGGTAAGAACGTCTAATGATTCTTTGTAATAATTCACTTAATTCCTGAGGAAATCAAGTTCATTTCTCATGCCTTCAACCTCATGTTAATCAACCCTAGCTTTGTCAATAGTATCCTCAGAGATAGCTACTCCAGTGGATATGTATTCACTCACCTTTGCCTTTTTTGTGTCTAGCATGAGTTTATCAAAAGTATTTATCACAACACTATCAAAATTTATTTTTCCCCTCCTCTACATTCTCTTCACAATGGTTTGTCAACGTCGATAATAAGCAATGGATTCTAGGTCAACAACTTCATATAGAGGATTGGAGATAGGTTGATCACCCTAGGATAAAATATTTTCCAAACTTCCTAGAGTGTGAAAGTGCTCCATTTATGGTTCCTTTCCTTTATCGGTTACTTGAGTTTCTTCATATTTTTTACCTTGATCAATTGCATGAGTCTCTTCAAACTTTTTACCTTGATCAACTGCTTGTGTTTCCTCTGGTTCCTCATCGTTACCTTGATCAATTGCTCGTGTCTCTAGATCTTCTTTACCTACTACTTTATCTTTTGTCTTATCAACACCCTCCTCCTTTATTTGGTGTTGAGGAAAATGTATGACGAACCTCATGCCAACATTTTCGAATCTTACTTGGATAGGGTAAGATAGTTGGGATTATCACCTTGGATTTATATCCTTAGTAAAAAATATCAATTGATTATCTAGCAATAGGTACTAGGAAACAATGTTGTCTTTTATATTTAAATATACAAAAAAAAGAAAGTAAGAAAAATATGTGCTTTGATTTTATAGAATCAAGAACAAATGAATTGCAATTTTGAAAAGTAATACAAGAAAATACACATGTGAGACCCAAAATTAGCAAAACAATTTTATTGATTTCATTCCAACTTACAATCATAACCCCTTTTTAACACCCCTGCAAGGGTAGGGACCACAATCAAATTTAGAGATCTTTGGTGAGCACTACACAAAATATTTTGATAACGAAAAAAGACTGAAACTAGAAATCTAGATTAGCTTAGTCGCAAAAGTATCATTGACTGACTCTACAAAATATTCTCTATCAGTAATGAAAACTAATTCATAATCAAATTATAACGCACAGACTATCAAGACCAAATGATTGACCTTTCTAGAATAAGTTGTTGAATGATGCTTCTCAACCTTTAAATCTTGTTACCTTCAATAAGACCCCACTATCAACAAAAGGGTTAAGACTCTATGATAACTCAGAATGAATGAAAAGCAATTAATCTCACAAGTGCAAGAGCAAACCTCTATCATAAAATCTTTCATTATTCTCTCTTTTCTTTGTCCTTCCTCCTGATCATCTTTTATCTTCCTCAAAGAAGTTGTGGTAGTTTCAAACTACCTTTAGTTAAGTCTTAAATAACTTAATATTATTTAGGGAGAAATATTAGCTAATCATAATAATAGATAAAGGGTAAATAAATAATAACTAATAGGTGGGACCCCTATTTCCTTTTATTGACTTTTAAATTTTCGATTTCCTCCTTGTTACTCCACATTCATTTAAGCAATTAAATCATGCCACCTCATCAAATATATACACAAGGAAATCATCTAGAACAACCCTTGTGTCTCCTAAATTTTATCCATATATATCAAATAAATAAGTGTATTTTCCATTGCAAAAAGTAAATATTAATTGGATGTCCAAAAATGAAGACATAGTGTCATGCTATCTAAGGGAGGTCAAAACATAAATAAACTGTCCACCACCAGAAATAAATATGAAATATCAAAAGCCATATTTACTGTGAAAAACGATTTGTTTCTTTTCACTGCTTGCTACTTTTACTGCCTTGTTTGTTGAGTTGGCTTTCTTAGACTATAGTTGATTGAATGCCTTGGGGTGGACCTCACTAAAGGCTCCGGATTATTCATTAATTTGTTGGGAATGGGATGTAAGAGGATGAGAGGAATCACTAGATGACTTGGAATGAGTGACAACTTTTTTGCCTTTGCTTTATTTAGGATTAGGGATGGTTGTCTCGAGTCATTTGCTTGCATGTGAAGATTGAACAGGGGATGTGATATGAGCAATTTGCTGGGCATGTTGGTCGAGTAGAGGTGGAGGTGGAAATCATGGTAATGAAACTATGGGCCAACCATTATGATTATCTATAGGGTGATGAACAACATTTTATCAGCCATCATTGATAGGGACCTCTGGTTGCAGGGATACATGATCTGGAACATGAACATTAGAAATACTAGGATGGGGATGATAAGGAGGTATTTCTAGTTGGGGATGTGGATCAAACACTCCTTGGCCTACTAAGTTATAGAAACCAACTTGAAATAATTGATTTAATTATTGAGGATCAACACCAAACTGTATGGAGAATCTGGGTCTACTGTTACCTCTCTACCAAAAATTATTTATGCCTCTACCTCTACCTCTACCTTTGTCATGGCTTCCTTTACTGAATAATCTCATTGTCTAAAAGCAAACTTATATCAATATATGAAACAAGAAAAATTAATCAACCATCAAATCACTTTGCCTAAAGATAATTTTAAAACATTGGCTTTTATCAGTCAACACACAAGCATGCATGCAATCAATCCATTACTCTGCACATATCAACATAATCAAATTGTTTGATATCATTTCACAATTGTTGTCATTTAGACCAGAGATATTAAATGATACATGGGATGTGACGAGGTTTGGAATGAGCAGAAAGTGATATTTATGAAAGGGAACAAAAATTATCATTGTTCTAAATAAAATCAGTTCATATAACTCAACACAAGATCAACTCTTATAATCATATCATCTTCAATTAACCATACATGTCATGCAATCCAATTCATTGTTTGTATTATTTCTTTTCAAATTTGAAAGCTTCTGCATAATTACATCCTCTTTTGAAAGCAAAATATGGGGAAATAAAATGAACTTGGGAAAATGAGGGGCTTTATAATGAGCAAAAAGTGATATTTATGGAAGAGAACAAAAATGGTCAATGTTATTCTCTTTTTAAAAAAAAAATACAGACAAATTATTATTTCCACTCCATTAATCATTAACTGATGTGAGCAACCTCAAGACTTATATAATCATTCGAATGTACTCGTGTAACTTATCTTATTCTTTAATTCTTTTGGAGCTAAACTTACTTCATTTAATAAAATGAATTAATAAATGTCCAAGAGATGTCCACTCAATAAATTATATATAAAAAAATTCAGGTCTAAAATTCTTTCTACACCCATCCACTGAATATAGAGTGGAGTCAAATCAATGTCAGTCACACTCAGAAAGGAAGTGTTTGATCATTCTCCTTATATCAAACTGTTCAAACTAAGTTCTTATTCGTGTGTTGTTGCATATACCATAACTGTTTCAATATTCATATGTATCAAGCATATGTCGAAACCCGGATGAGTGCAGTCAAAGTAGGGTTTCCTTTTAAAAATAAAATGTTTGTAATCATTCAGAGTTGCCATTAACAGGCCAGAACCACAATCTAATCAACATGAACCAATAAAAACAATGTTGGGCTATGCACAGGCTCAACAACATCAATACCCAACACCATGCAACATTTCCAACTCGGTTATAAGAACAAATTCATTTGCAGATTTCAAATATCGATAAGAAGAACTAGATATTGGTGAGAAAATCAATGAACAACGAGCATAGGGTTTCGTACAGTTCAAAACCAATAACATTTATGTTTTTATTTTTATTTTAAACATTATATAATTTCTCAAAACCATTGTAAAGAAGAGCAGGTTGAAACACCATTATGGGCAAGTGAAAACCCTATATTTTCAAGCCTTTCAAAAATGCCAAAACATAACTCAATAGTGTAGAGATTGTATTCCATAAAAAACTCATACAAGCAAGTGCTACATCAAGTTGAAAGCAGGTTAAAAAATTATTCTCATATCTAATCCAAACAAGATTGCATCTATACATCAACAATATGCCTTAGGCTCTGCTAAAAAATTCTCTTTCGAAATCATATATAAGAGCACTTGAAGCAATAATTCTGGGTGGGTGTAAACCCTAAGTTTTTTTTTAGAATCCATATGAGCAAAAACATAATGAACTAAAACTCGGTGAGACTCTTTCTCATGTCCATTTCAAACCAGACAATATTCGTATGCCTTCCATGCAAACCCAAATTGTACGTCTTAATATTCATACCCAAAACAATAACCCAAATTTGGAAGGAATTCATTTATTTACCAACAAAAATAACTGGACTTGCACATCTATTTAGATACCATGAGTGAACATTCATAGTTTCTTTCCTATCCAAATACATTATAGAGTCATACTTTTAACATACACACAAGATGCAGCGAAAGAGCCAACATGCTAAATTATCAGAGAAGAGTAACTCATTTGATGCTAGAAGAGCCGAAAATTCCCATACCTGTCAAAGTTGCCTAAATAGTAACAAGAAGAGGTGCCAAGAATCGTTATCCAACCACCAAAAAGGTTTAAAAACTCAAAACCCTCAACTAACCAACAACAGAGTGATCTCAACCAAAACGAAAATGCGAAAAAGGTGGTATACCTCAGGGGGGGAAACCAATAGAGAGTGCAATAACTCTCATTAATTTCACATCGCCTCTAAAATCAGATGGCCAAAACCCAAAACTTTTCAATCATAACCATCAACCAACCAAATGTTACATGGTGGAGAATATAAAATGCCAACTCAAATTCCTAATTTGAGCCATGCACCATATTGTCTATGCATGCAAAGCTGTCAAATTCACAGTTATAGCATATCCCAAAACCATCATTTTTACCATATTCGCAAAGCCAAATAAAGTATCAACACTGAAGAAAACTGAGGTACTATGAGGCTGCCAAAACATGTGTGTCTTAGATATGAAATTTGGCTTTAAGTTCAAACTCCAAAACTATCCTTTGCTGTTGTTTTAGGACAACAAACAATCAAGTACTTTCTGCTCATAATTTTGATGGTTAAGTGCTCTTTTGAGGTGCCCTTGCAGGTGTTTTCGTAGCCCAATGTTAGCACATGCATTATACGAAAAAAAAAAAAATCCTCTAGATCTTTACAACTCTAAAATGCTGATCTACACTTCTAAGTATGGATGAAAATGGACCCACGTATTTTTGGTCAACATGACCTTGGAAAAAGCCCCCTCAGGGAAAACCAGTTTGGAGATAGATGTATATAGAAGATCTCAAATCAAAATGTACAACAAGGAAAACATATACAAGTGAACCTCGTACAATAGAAACCACTCTCGGATGCTTTGGAGTCCCTTGAAGATGTGCCTGCTATCCCATTGAAGCTAGGTGCCCTTTGCCTTGGTGTGCCCTTCTTCCTTTGCTGACCCTTGGCCCTCTTTCCTTGTCTCTTGCCTTGCCTTTTCCTTTACTTGAATGTTGAACCTTTTCCTTTGCCTTTGCTTTGCCCTTGGTCTTACGCCCTCCTCACAAGAGTGCCTCCCTCCAAGGCTTGATGTGTACTAAGCCTAAGTGCACCCCTCCTCTAGCAAAAACTCCACAAAATATGTGCACCCTCACTTTCCATGCGCCCTCCAATCCTCTAAAGTGCGCCTCTACTCTACAAGTGAGACTCCTCAACAAGGTGCACCTCTCCTCTAGCTTGATGTGCCTCTCTCTCAAAGTGCACCTCTCCACAAACTAATGTGCCCCTCCTCTTCAAGAATGCGCCCCTACACAAGATGTTTCCCAAGCCTCCATGGTAGAATATTCGTGCAAGCTAACACCCAAGCTATGACTTCTCCTCAAATCTTGACCTCATGCACCCTCTCCTCCTCAAGAAATGTGCCCAAGAGCTTCTCACTTATCCTCCTCTCCTCTCAAATATGTCAAGTGAAGAATTAAGCCTCTTCCTTACCCTTTTCCTTCCTTTATCCTCTCTTTGGCCAAACCCTAAAAGATCAATGGCCTAGATCCAATCGAGCCATGTCTAATCAATGGGTGAGATTTAATCCAAAAATCTCACTTAGGAAACCCACTTTCCTTAGTTTAATAACTTAAGTGGCAGATTTCACTTTTGACTTAAACTCCTAATTCAATGTGAATTTAGAACATAAAGTAAAGTAATAAGGGTAATAGTATCCCCCTTTGTGTTTAGAGACTCACAAACACAAGGGGACCACTTTCCAAGGTACCCAAATCTCAAAACTCTTGCTTACCGAGGAAAGTGACATTCACCCCCAATATCATCCCTACAGTGGACATGGTTGCCGACTGGAAAATATTCAGTGAGTATGGTTGTACCCTGATCATCAAATGTGGTCTCTGACACATATCTTCTCAACATGCATGATCTATAGATAAAAGTGCATCTCCACCTACCCAAGATCACCTAGATCTTGGCATCACACCAAAGATCTCAACCTTGGTATCTCACCAAGGATTTCTACCTCGTGGGATCTCACCAAAGGTCTCTACTCTTGACATCTCACCAAGAGTCACTCTCTTGGCATCTCACCAAGAGTCTCACCTCTTGGAATCGCACCAAGAGTATCTGGATCTTAACATCTCACCAAGATCCTCAACTTGGTATCTCACCAAGTGACTTCCACCGAAAGTGGAACCTGAAGTTGATCTGCTCATCTCCATAGCCAAGTGAGGCTCAATCCTCTTTGGTGCCCTACTCCCACTCATCAATCTTCGATGCTCTGAAGCCTCTGCACCAACTCTCTGTTTGTTCGACAACTCTGAAACTGATGTTGTCCTGAGTGGACCAGTCACCCTTGAATGTGGTGTCCTCGAAAGATGAGACTGAGCTCCCTCTGAATCAATACTATGATTCAGTGGGTCCTCCTTAACTCTGTCTCCCCACCTACCGTTGGATGGTGAATCAACTGAAAAACAACAACTGACAAAATCACACTCCCTCACAAACTAAGTAGCGAACTCCTCCTCTTCTACTGTCATTTCCATACCATCCTCCTGCTTCTTCTTCTTCTTGGGACACTGTTCTGCATAGTGCCCCATCTCTCCACAAGCAAAGCATCTCACTGTGATCATGTCTCTCTCTTTCCAACCGCCACTCTATTGTGGTTTGGACCCTCCCTTGGGACCCTGTCTAACACCAACCTTGTCGGCCTTCTTCTTGTCCTTAGTCCATAGAGAAATATCCTCATCACCCTTTGAAATACGTTGTTGTCCTGAAGATCCTGAGCTGCATCTCAACTCCTCCTATATGAAGTCGTCCCAAAGTCTCTCCCAGGTAGGCATGACCTCTCAGGCTACAATGCCTTGTACAAATGAACCCCAAGGTTTGGAAAATCTGCTCAAAGTTGTCCTCACCAAGAAGTCAGGATCCACAATATCCCCGACTACAACCAACTCATCTCAAATTTGTGTTAATCTACCAAGGAGATGTAACCGAATCTGAATCGAGCATTTGAATGCTCCCGAGCTTGTCCTGCAGAACCATCTTCCGGTTCTGATTGGGACTCTGGTACAACTTGCACAATGAGGCCCACATATCAAAGGCATAGTCCTTCCCATTGAAGTGGGGTATCATGTGGTCCCTCACTGTATCACAAATAATCCTCTTCGCCTTGGTGTTATTCTTCCTGAAATCTGCATCCAACAATGGTGAAGGAGCAGGTGTAGGAGGAATCACCACGGGAGCTTGAACTGTATCCCATAATTCAAGATCCTCTAAGACGATTATGATCTTGGTCTTCCAAGGGGACCAGTTGCTAGCTATGTCTATCCTATCCTCTTTCCTCATCTGAGATATTGGCATGGTTGTCCATTGAAACTCACACTGATGCTACACACTGCAAAAGAGCACAACCTCACTCCTATCAACACAAGTGTGAAAAGAGGTTGTCCAACTACAACCTCACTTTTGAAAACACAAGTGTGAAAATATGTTGTCCAACTCAACCTCACTCCTGTCCACATAGGTGTGATAAGAGACTATCCACAAATGTACAAAACAATCCTACAAACTGTCCAACAAATCTGCCAACAAGCTTGTTGAGGAAAATATAAGAATTGATCTTACTCAAGCATTTTCAGACTTTACTTGGCTAAAGTAAAGTAGACAGGAATATCACCTTATGTTTATAGCCAACACAAATGTATCCTAACTGACAAGTATTAATTACAAGTGCTTAAGCTAGTCTTTTATCGACAAAAAAAAAAAACTTGCTGGAAATTCATTTTTTTTTATATATTTTATGAAAATATTAGTTGCTGAAATAAATGTAAGAACAAAAGTAAAGACACCAAGATCATAATCAATATAGATGAGACATAAAGCAATCCTTTATTCCATTCCAATTCACCAAAGAGTCATTGTCTTTACAAAACTTCACACAGAAATCTTGGACCAAAGTCAAACTTAGAAATCCCTAATAGAACATACAAAAGGACTTCTGACATAAAAGCAAAACTGAACTCTAAAAGCTAGATCAGCCTTCCACAGACTGTTTCCCACTCGACTCTGCACAATAGCCTTTATCAATCATCAAAGTTAATTTACAAACAGACAAGTCTACATAGACTATCAAAGATAGATCAACATCTCTGAAGAACAAGTGTCTGAATGATTTGATTCAACCCCCAATGTTGTTGTCTACAATAAGACCCTGCTATCACAAAAGAGAATTAGGCTATGATGAATATATGAGTGAATGAAAACATAACTATCTCAACATAAATCAAAGAGAAAACCTTAGCATGCTTTGTGCTTCTATCCTCCTCTTGTTCCTCCCCTTAGTTCAACTTTTAACAATTTAGAATTGGTTAGAGTAGTTGAACTAACTTATTAGTTAAGCTAACATAAGGCCTTAACTAACTTTAGTTAAGGAAGGGGGGAAAAGTAATAATCTTAATAGGGTCATAATTAAATAATTACTAATAGGTGGGACCCCTTGTGACTCCCCTAGTTACAACAATCATTACATCATAACATAATCCATTTGTTAAGCAAACACACCCCTTGTGTATCCCTTCAAAACATATTTTCCTTTGACCATTTTAGCTCATAAAACTTGAAAATAATTCGGACTAATACTCATATATCCAAAATAAAACATGCTGCCCAAAATCCATGAAGTCCACTCTCATAAAACAATAAATGACATAAAAATTAAAACCCATATTTTCCAGTCTGTGAAGCAACCCTTCCTTGGTTGCTGCTGTCACCTCCCGATTTCCCTGAAAATGCCTTGAGTTGGGTAGAGCCTTTAGGATTTATCTCACTAATCACATGTGAACAATCATCCCTCAGATGAATCCATGAAGACACAGATTTGTCAGAGTCATTGGAGGGTGAGGAATGGGCAACGACAACTTTTCCTTTATCAGATGCTTGGTGGGCTTCAGTCTTCAATCTCTTGTTGGCATGGGAGGGTTGCACTGGCGAGTGGTTAGGGGCAGCTTGGGAAATGGGGTTCAAAGGTGGGGGAGCAGGCAAGGTTAATTTCGTTCAGACACAGTCTTGGGAGACTGTCGGGTGAACAATCTCTTGCCACCCATCGTTTTCTGGGACTTCAGGCTGTAAAGAGACATGAGGAGGCACAGGTATACTGGGGGCTTGAGGGGCTTGGAAGGGAGGCCTTTCAGGCCTCGGTTGGACTATTCCCTGTCTAATCCAATTAAGGAACCCAGCATGGAACAATTGGCCAAGCTCTTCAGAATCACCATCAAAATGTATTGAGAACCTAGGCCTCCTTGGGCCTTGGTTCCAGTTACCTCTACCTTTGTTTCCTCGGCCATGGCTTCCCCGATTGAAAAAACTCATCTTGCATATGTTAACAATCAAAAAATAGTCTTTTAAATAACCATGCATGACAACTTCTTAAAAATACGAAATAGATTTGGCTTAGAATGTATTGGGCTCATGCAATCCAATCCATACAAATGGTTCTAATGTTAATCAATGAGCAGGGGGGTGGAAAGAATGTTCGGGGATACACGAGGAGTTTTTAATTTGCGAAAAAATGGTATAATGAAAGGGAAGAGATATGGTCACTGCTCAATGATAACAACAATCAACTATAAGAAAACCAATAAACCTCACTGCAATCCACACAAAATTCTACCATTTCTATCCAATATAACACAAAAATTTTCTTAGCTGTGATCAATATCAAAACAGGTGGTGAAAAGTGAATATGGGATATGTGAGGGGGTTGTAATTAGCGGAAAATGAGATAATGAGAGGGGAAAAAAACGTTTATTGTTCATGAGATTAATCAAGTAATCCATAACATCAACCAACAATCAGATGACTTAGTATTAATTCATGTGTATGTAACTAGTTCACTGTCCAATAATAAAATATCCAATACAACACCATTATGAAACACAAGTACTTTACAAAATTTGTAAGAGGTTTTCTTCCTTTTATATGTACATTCTGCATGTTATAACAGTCAACAACAACACTCAATCTGTAACCATTAACATTCATCATTTCCATACATTTCCCCAATCCACGTCTGTATTTGAAAGTAGTGTTTCCAAAAAATAATAATGAAGACTCTACTTCTGTTAATAGAGCCAATCGAGATCTTGTAATGATATCCGTTACCATACATATATATGCAGTGGAAAAATCAAAATGACCAAGACCTCACATATCACGCCCGAAAGGCAATTGACTATAACCAACAGTCACTATTTAGACACAGGCTATGCAGAAGCCAATTTCCGAAACCCTGGAACCATGTCACTCTGTAACAAATATCTCAGTGCGACTTAAAAATGAGCCAAACATCCCACACAACTGTCATCAACAGTGATCAATTTCAAAAAGACAAACACACTTAAAATTCGGGGGTATCACTGGGCATACAAAGAAAGCCATCCATATTATACGCGGTGCACAACTGAGAGGATTCCACGGTGTCATAATTCCCATAACCACACAACAATATATAACCATGATATAACTCAAAAAAAAAATTCAGTCTAGGCCATTTATTAAGTCGCCTGTGAGTGACCAGGCCGCACACATTCAAGTGTATTCTACCAATGACAAGAGATGTAGTAAACATATCCAATCAAAACTTCTAATTCTCAGAACATCACCTACAGGACGCGACATGCGTGAACCACACAAAACCCCTGTGACAAAAAAAAAAACAAATAACCAACACACCCGTCATCAACAGTGGTCAATTTGCAATCAATAACGCGCTTAAATCTTAGTGGATATCATGAAAACAAGTCATCCATACTACGCACGGTGTGCAATTCAGAAAAATTCATGGTGCAACAATCCCACTAATCACACAACAACATACGACCACGATATAAGTCAATAAATCGTGCCGAGCTATTGAATTAGCCAATCGTGATTGACCAAGCTGTGCGCACTTAGGTTTATTCAACCAACAACAAGAGATGCAATGGGTATACCTAGTCCAATAATTTACTTTGCAAAACACCCTATACAGACTGCAACCTGCATGAGCAGCCCCCATATTCATAACCAATGCCAACCATCAACATAAACATCAAAAGTGTGAATATTAGTGACTGTATATCAACTAACAAATGCCATTGTGGTAGAGGAACAACCAACAGAACAAGCCATGGTAGCTATGCATAACCAGGCATCCAATCGACACAGGGTAGAGGCCCTTCCATAAAAATTGTTGAGTTACTTAGCATAAGGCGGGTGACTGTGACCTTAAAAAGTAGATAGCAATGAAAGCCTTATGTTAATATCACAGAGGTAGTGATGGAAAGCCATACCAACATGATGGCTATACGACCCACGGGTGAGCCCGTACTCAAGGTAATAGACCACAATAACTGGAAACCACTTGACAGGCGTGACAATTTCCCTATGCACCCCAGCCTGGAGGGTTAAGGGTTTGCACAATAGCCTTCATAGGAGGAACGAAACTAAATTCAATGAGACTCTGAGGCCGAAGGTGTATGCACAAGGGGCTGTGGTGCTTGTTGACGAGAGACAGTCCCTTGGCAAGGTCGAAACAAGAAAACAAGGCTCTTAATTAAACCCAATAACCGTGAAGACAATCATCCAGCCAAAAACCCTTCAACCAACATGCAGTGGTAATAAGGAACTATCACTTAGGAAGATTAACAATCCAACGAATTTAACTGATGAAAGCTGAACCATCTATTTTCCATTTAAATCCAAAATTCCACACAGTTGTAGCACTCAGGACAAACACAAACCCACACAACTGAGCCAAAATAATTTCATAACTAGAGTGAAGTCAAGAATGGCCAAAAGAGACATACCTATTAATTGAAATCCTTAAGACGAGGGGTGGTTGGGCAGTTTCACCTGGCTAAAAATCCGGAGCGTGAACACAACAACAAGATCAACAATAGTCCGACTAGGGTGACAACCAACGGGAAGGGTAAAGGTGACGTGCAATAAATGTACTTTGCCTCCACCTTCATCTCATTTACTCCATAGTACATTCCAACGAGCCTCCTATTAACACCATTAATCAACCAGTACATCGATAGTATCAATACATTTAAACCATAGCATAATCCAAGTTCACATAATAATTCAACCAATTGCAATCACCTTGCCAAATGCGCCACCTATGTTTTCATTTATGATATAACTCAAATAAATCGCTTGACCACTATACAATCTAAACGATCATGTATAGAATCATCACCAAATAGCGTGATCAACATCAACCCGTAACATAGCATRATCACCATAAAAACACAAGCCATCACTTCCATGAGCCACAAACGTTATAACATATGTATATTAGCTACCGATCCCTTTAAGCAATGCATAACCAATGCATTATCACCTTGCCAAATGCGCCACCAAAATTTCCTCCATATGCATATAAAATGTAACTTAACAATATTTCATAGCCATTTCTTTGTTAGCTAGGACTTAACCACTATCAACAAGTTTGTTCATGCATATAGTATCGTAGAGCTAGGTCTCTTTTTTTGCATTAGATATAGTATTTTACTTTTCCTCAAAATGCCTTTTTGTAATTTTCACTAACATTTATGTTGTACAGGCGAGAAGAACAAATACCATAAATGAATAGCATGCTGTAAAATCATGAAGAAACAATATCTCAAAACTTAACTGATATCAACGACAACCATATTCTCATCAACCATGTAACTTTGTAGCGCATCATCGCAACATTGAAAATGAACAGATGTGATCTTCAAAAGTTCAAGGGAGTCCCACCTACTAGCATTATTTAGTCTTATATAATAATAGGCTTAGCAACACTTTCCGGGCAAAATTACATTGACATTTTCAATCATCAACAAACTGGGGACTCCACAAGGAAATTTGTTTTTAATAGATTAGAACTCAAAACTCATGTTTTCACATACCAAGAATAGTAATCTCAAGAAGACGTGACTCGAATGATTATGCAACAGGGAGAAGTGAGCGGATTTAATGGAAAGATGACCAAGAATTTGGGAATAACTCATGAAAAGTGTTAAGTATGAGGGGTTTACCACTGTATGCATAATCATAAGCTCTTAACTTGAAAGAGGAATCTTATATTTTTTCTCTTAAGATCTTTATGGATGAAGAAATGGCAAGTAGAAGCGGGAAACAACCAATCCCTCGTAAGATAGCAGTGGAAATATGTAACAAATTCAAGGGCCCTTCAACGGAGAGATCATAGCAGCTGTGAAAGCTTGATTGTTATTGACTAACAATGCTTTGCAGGAGTGTCACTATGGTAGAATTGATCCAACAATATAACCTGACCAAATACTAAAAGATGATAAAGAAAAAAAATGCAACAGAAATAATAATGCAGAAATTAAAACAGCCGCAGTAAAAGACAAAAATAAAACGCAGCAAGAAAAAAAAGCAACTCAGAAGCAGAAACCAAAGTGTCATAAAGCAGAAAAAGAAGCATAAAAATTGAAAACAAAGCTAAACTACTAGTATACAGAAGATTCAACTAGCAAGGAAAACTTTTCACGTTGGTCCCTCGCAATATTTCAAACGAGGATTGCTAATGGTGTGGGAAAACCATTGTCTCTGCAATTCCTTTAAAATTTTTGATTTAGTGTCCAAGACAAAAGTAATCCGGAAATGGCCCAACACTTGAAATCCTGATGTAGCTATCATCCCTTTGACATATATGATTAAATCATTAATATAAGCATGGAGACTGACCGACTCATTGAAAGTTGTGTGTATAGGCCTTTTCAAGACGATACTTGTATCAAATAAGTCAGAGGCCAGGTAATTGTAAGACATAGTATCACGATTAGTAGTGGAAATGGTGTTGTGATAATTTTCCCCTTCTACCTTGATTTTATTGTAACCAAACAAACTGTCAAGTAAGGGCTCTGAGTGTAACTCTACAACCTGTTGTAGAAGTATTCTCATATTGAGAGGAGGGAAAGGATTTCTTATAATTGCTTGCCCGAAAGTTCAAAGACTAATGCAGGTTCTAAAATTGTCAGGGGTCTTTGAAGCAGGTTCCCAATTTGAAACACCTTCAGGGTGGACAAAAGAAAACATTTCAGTTCTTAAGGAATTCCTCAACTCCCTCCGAAAGGTTGCTTCCATCGCAGAGTTCACAAGTCTTTGTTTCTGCCTAGTTGTTTTCATAATATGATGAACAAAACCCGGATCAAAACCATGAAGACCCACATTAAACCAAGCAAAAACCTTTTGAGATCCATTACGTAATTCAACATATTTCATTTCTTCTTTATCAGAACCCTAGATATTTATTTTAACGTTCGATGAAGATCCAGGTGCCCTAATGTTCATGGAGATGGCTTCAACCACCTCCAGTTGTGACTCCTCTTCCTTTTCTTTATTTCCTCCAACATTCAAGGAAAATGAACCCTCGAGAGGAGTCAAGCCTTCAAGAATTTCATTATTTTCTATAGATATAATCTCCTTAGGCTTGAGAGGTTTATTTTGAATGACAACACAATTGCTTTCATTGTTAGGGATGGGCTTCCAGAATTTTTCATTCTCAGAAATGTATGAATGATGTAGAGGTTGGAAATCACAATTAGGCCAGTGAGGCAAGAGCTGCTGAGTAGGAGAGGTTGCGAAGATAGTTAATCGATCAACTATATAATTCAACTCCTTCCTAACATGAGTGATGTTAAAATATAGGAGATTCAAGACAGGTGCCCAAACATTTTGGGAATATTTTTCCATCAGCTTGTTGCTAGGAGAGCATGTCTTATGTACCAGGTTCACAACAAGCTCAGAATTTCCAAACACTGAAAGGTGACCACAACCAAGATTAAAGGCGTTCTCAATGCCTAGCAACAAAGCTTCGAATTCAACAACATCGTTTGAGCAATCAAATTCTAACCTGTATGACAGATTATGAATCTTTCCTATAGGGGAAAGCAAGATAATACCAACCCCATTACCCTCATTTGAGTGTGAACCATCGAAGTGCATATGCCACAATTCATCCTCTAAATCAGTTCTTTCCAGAGGAATATTATCCTCTTCAGCGAATATTGAACACACTCCTAGGTCTTCTTCGATATAGTTTACGTTGGATTGCGGAACATTCTCTATGTAAGGTGAAATCCTTCCTTCTCTAAGAACTATGATATTCTTACCATTCCGAGGAATGGATAAATGTGTCCCGTTGAGCGAGAGGTATCCACCTGTTAGGGCTTTCCAATCTCTTCCCAAGATAATTGAATAATTTCTCACAGGCATATCAATCACCTGAATGCTGAGGGTTGTCCTTATCTCAGGATGAGCGCATAAAACCAAGGTTACATCCTTAATCTCGCCTATGGTCATTTGTTGCAGAGTATTATAGGAAAGCATGCTTCTAGCGTTTTCGTTTGTACAAGATAAGACTAACTCTTCCATAATAATCTTCGACATGACACTTGGGCCTGAACCACCATCAATGAGGCAATAGTGGGCGATTTTATCCATGATCTTTACAGAAATATAAAAAGGGGGATTTTTTACAGGGTATTTGAAGTTATGTACACCTACTTTATTTACAGAAGAATCCTCTTCGCTTACCTCTTCAGAAAGATTGGCTACAACAGAATCTTTTCCTTCCATGAATTGTTTCAGATGCATCTATTGTTCAGGGACAACAACCATGTCTAGGAGGGTTGCATCTGCCTTGATGTTGGCGAATTGATTCAAGATATTGTATTTGAAAGAGGGGTGAGGAGGAGTGATTCCTTGACTCTCAGGAACTTTGGGAACCTGGGGCGTAGTAGCGGTTGAAGATGAACTCGGGTTAGAAGAATTGCGAGGAGGGTCAAATTTTCCTTTTGGGGCATAGGCTCTGTTCCTAGTATTGATGACCATGACATCTTCTGGCTCAGCAAAATCTAGGATAACGATAGTGGCTTCTGGTCATTTACCAAAGATCTTGTCTCTGGCATAACACTAGAAAGATGATCAAAGGCTGGAGACATGCCCCCCAAGCTTCAAATCATTCACCGACTTTGAGGTTGTCACCAATTTCTATACTAGATGGAGAAAAAGGATACATGTGGATGAAATGAAGGTTAAAAAACGAGACCTAATGAAAGAATCGACTTGGTATGAGAGGTGACTATTTCATTTTTTAATGAGCTTGACACAAGAAAAGAACTATGCTCAAGGCTTTGGGTTCAATCCCCAGATTTCTGTTTCATTTTTTAACGAGCTTCTTACAGAGAGGAAAACTATGATCGTAGACTCTGTTTCATTTTTTAACGAGCTTTCCACAGAGAAGAGAAACTATGCTCGTGACTTCTTCTTGATCATGGTTTCCAAGAGGATAATGCTCTGGAAGGAAACCATGTCAAGGGACAAAACTCGGTCATGGCTTCCAAGAGATCTTCACTAGATGGAAGAACAATGCTCTGGAAGGAACACATGTCGAGGGCCACGATAGGGGTAAGGAGATCAGGCTCCAATAGCCCTACCGAAGAGATCACCATGTCAACTACCGGATCTAAGTCATCGGAAGTTGAAATCATGGGAGGCAACGCCACATAATTGACTAGTGGCAGGGGTGATACTGACTACATATAAGACCCGTTTAGGGAGGTCAATGGGTTGAAGGTCAAGTCAAGGCCAACGAACGAAAGTTGATCAATAGTCACCATTCTTCCATCATGAGGGAAATATATCACACAAAAGAAAGTGGACACAATAGCTTTCATGGCATAGACATAATCTCGCCCAAGGAGCAAATTGAAATCCAAGGGGTCCTGGACTACCATAACATCAATAAAGACAATTTTCCCTCCCAAAGTTATGGGAAACTGAGGAAGGATCCCTAAAGGGTGACTGGTTCTTATGTTAAAAGAAAAAAGAGTCCGGGTAACCGACACAAGCTGAAGATAACCCAAAGCTTGCTAAGCAATAGAGGACAAAATACTAACAGATGAACCTTCATCTATCACTGCATGAGGAACGTCTTGACCACAAACCCGTACTGTAATCTTGAAGGGAATGTGAGAGGGAAGAAGAGGTCCAGTTAGCACACCCCAATCAAAAGGATGGCCTCATTACTTGGAGGGGGTTTCACAGGACAGGGAGGAATGCCCCCCAGCACGATAGATTCTGTATCAATGAGAAAAACGTGGGTAGAATCAGGTTTACTCTTTGGCGGGAGAGTAGGATCGATTAATAATGACATCAAATCGACCACTTGGGTTTCATTCTCCAAGGAGAGAATGGGGTTGCCAAGTGGAAAAGTATTGACCGCTTGGGTTTCACTCTCTAACGAGAGAGCGAGATCGACCGAAGATGGGATCAGATCAACCACTTTGTCAATTGGTTCAATAGAGGATGTGACCAGATTGACGACATGATCAACCAGACTGACCGATGAAGGGATCGGAGCAACCACTTTGGAACTCGTCAGAGGAGGAGTGGGATTGACCACGTTGGCACTCTTCAGATGAAGGGTGGGACTGACCGATGATGGGACTGGATCAGTCACTTGGGTTTCACTTTTCAGATGAAAAGTGGGGTTGATCGATAACGGAACTGGATCATCTACTTTGGTTAGTGGTTCAACCGAGGATGAAACTATATTGACCACCTGATCAACTAGACTGATTGGGGATGGAATCAGATTGACCATTCCATTAACTAACGATGGTATTGAGGTGAATCCCCCTGCGAACAAGTGGATTCCCTCTTGGTCTCTAGACTCCTAAGGCCAAGACAAAAAAGTTCTTAACTTGGACATTGACTTCCTTTTAGATCTAATCAAGCTAATGAATTAAAGAGAAGGAGAAAGATATGTACCTTATTAACGACGTTTGTCCTTGCAAAGTCCTGGCTGAGCTTCGATCCTGAGCTCTTGGATAGATCCAATAGGACAAACAAAGATACAATGGACTTCCTACTCTATTGAGATTAGCTCAATCATAGATCCACCTACTATAGAAAAACTCATATGGAACAAGCATAAGTTTGAAAGAAACATGCCAAGCATTGATTATATTAATGAGAACAAGTAAAAGTACTTACAATCCTTTGAATGAAGGTGCAGCAACTTCCTCCAGTTCTTCTTGTCCAACCTCTTTGCTCAAGTAATCTACACTGATTGCTTTGATGACATCTCACTCATGAGATCATAAGTTTGATGTAATTCCCAATCTCCATTGTCAATACCTTCTTATGAGATCATAAGTTAGGTATAATTCTCAATCTTCCTTGTACCTTTCACCATGAGAAGGCCTCCTTATATGATGACTCAACCCAGGGTGTTCTTACCGATCCCGATGTAGTATGAATCTAACCATGTGAATAGATGTCTTGATGTCGAACATGACAGAAACCCCTTGATTAATGGTCAATGATGTAAACTGTTAACAAGCGCGAGGGAAATCACCATTGATGTCAATGATTCCCAAGGTACTCTAGTACATTCCGACGAATGTGAATAGATGAGCTAAAGTCGAACATCTGTGGAATCATCCGATCAGAGGTCAATGATGTAAACCCATTGTCGAACATGAGGAGGCTTTCCATTGAGGCATGCAGGTCCCCAGGTACTAATTGGTTTCTAAGTCTAAGTCCTTGGATAATGTGTTGAAGTTGACAGGAATAGACTCATCGAAGGAGGGCCTTGATGTATCCCTCATCAATGACACAAAACTGACACAGAGATGTAATTGGTAGATCAAATGAACATGGAATGACATAGGTATTGAAACATGATATTTGTGATGGCTGACTCTCGAGGCAGATACTTCCCTTGAAAACTGAGGCACAACAACAGAAACTTGACATGGACCAAAACTTGATGATGCAGTGGATGCTGTGACTTTCGTCAGGTGACCCAAAGGAGTAAAATAAAATCAAAGGATTGGCTCAGTGCAGAGGTTCAGTGGATTAAAATGCGTGCAAAGACAAAGTGTCGTGTTCAAGGGTGACTGTAAGGGCTACCGATAGTGTTCTCAAAAAACTTCTTGGCTTGCTTCCTTCGATTCCCCCCCATCCAGATAGACGAGTACCTCTTTTTAATTTAACGAGCTCGAGGAGGGTAACACATGCTCGATATGACTCACCTTTGGTAATTCCCTCTTCCTTTGTTTAACGAACTGGAAGAAGTAAGGGTTTGGTCCCATATGGGCCTTTCAATGTATGATCGCTTAACGAGTCCAGAGAAGGTAAGATCGGTGGTTTTTCATATTTAGAGAGTCTAAAAACAACTTAAAGATGACTCGAATGTTGTTCTTTTCATAATGTTAGTCTCGCAAGGCCGAAAAAGAGATAAATTATCACTCAAAATACGCCCTTTCAAACCTTTTAACAAGTGGGAAAGGAAGCAAGATCACTCGGAAATATTTTCATGTTTAGAGAGTCTGAAAAGAGCTTAAAGACGACTCCAAGGGGTTCCTTTTTCGTATATCCATGCGAGTCCGAAAAAGTGATAAAAGTCTACTTAGTTACATTCTCATGTTTTTTCGAGCACGAGAAAGAACAAAGACTAAGCTTGGTATGCCCCCATCTTGAAAGCTAGTGGCTTAACTCCAGAATGATCATCAAAGGCTGGAGACATGCCTTCCAAGCTTCAATTCATTCACCGACTGTGAGGTTGTCACCAATTTCTCTACTAGACAGAGAAAAAGGATAAGAGTGGATGAAAAGAAGGTTCAGGAGAGGTGATTGTTTCATTTTTTAACGAGATTGACACAAGAAAATAACTATGCTCAGGGCTTCGGGTTCAATCCCCAGATTTCTGTTTCATTTTTTAACGAGCTTGCTACAGAGAGGAAAACTATGCTCAAAGCTTCTGTTTCATTTTTTAATGAGCTTGCTACAGAGAAGAGAAACTGTGCTTGTGACCTCTGTTTCATTTTTTAACGAGCTTGCCACAGAGAAGAGAAACTATGCTCGTGGCATCTGTTTCATTTTTTAACGAGCTTGCTACAGAGAGTAGAAACTATGCTCGTGACCTCTGTTTCATTTTTTAAAGAGCTTTCCACAGAGAAGAGAAACTGTGCTCGTGACCTCTGTTTCATTTTTTAATGAGCTTGCCACAGAGAAGAGAAATTGTGCTCGTGGACTCTTCTTGATCATGGCTTCCAAGAGAATAACGCTCTGGAAGGACACCATGTCAAAGGATAAAAATTGGTCATGGCTTCAAAGAGATCTTCACTGGATGGAAGAAAATCACTCTGGAAGGAACACATGTCGAGGGTCACGACAGGGGTAAGGATATCAGACTCCAATAACCTTACTGAAGAGATCACCATGTCAACTACCGTATCCAAATCATCGGGAGTCGAAGTCATGGGAGACAACGCCACATAATTGACATGCGGCAGGGGCGATACTGTCGTCATATAAGAACCATTCAGGGAGGTAATCCAGTCAGGATTGATGAAGGAAAGTTGATTAATAGTCACAATTCTTCCATCGTGAGGGAAAGATATCACACAGAAAAGAGTGAACACAATAGCTTTCATGGAATAGACATAATCCCTCCCAAGGAGTAAAGCAAAATCCAAGGGGTCTCAGACTACCATGACATCAATAAAGACAGTTTTCCCTCCCAAAGTTACCGAAAATTGAGGAAGGGTCCCTAAAGGTTGACTAGTTCTTCTGTTAAAAGCTAATAGATTTTGTGTAACCGACGCAAGCTGAGGACAACCCAAAGCGTGCTAAGCAACATAGGACAAAATACTAACAAGCGCACCTTCATCTATCAGCGTTTGAGGAACGTCCCGACCACAAACTTGTACTGTAATCTGGAAAGGAATGTGAGAGGGAAGATGAGGTCCTGTTAGTGCACCCCAATAAAAAAGGATGGCCTCATTACTTAGAGGGGCTTTCGTGGGAGAAAGAGGACTTCCCCCTAGCACGGTAGATTCTGTATCAACGAGAAAAACATGGGAAGTATCAGGTTTACTCTCTAGAGGGAGAGTAGGATCGATCGATGATGGGATTGGATCATCCACACATGCACTCTTTAGAGGAAGAGTGGGACTGATCGAGGAAGGGATTGGATCAACCACTTTGGCACTCGTCAAAGGAGGAGTGGGATCGATCGATGACAGAATCAGATCGACCACTTGGGTTTCATTCTCCAAGGGGAGAATGGGGTTGATGGGTGGAAACGGATCAACCACTTTGGTGTCACTCTCTAACGGGAGAGTGGGTTCGATCGAGGATGAAAACATATCGACTACGTGGGTTAAACTCTTTTGATGAAGAGTAGGGATGATCGATGACGGAACCAGATCAGCTACTTTGGTGAGTGGTTCAACCGAGGATGAAACTAGATTGACCACCTGATCAACTGGATTGACCGGGGATGGAACCATATTGATCAGTCCATCAACTAACAATGGGTTGGGCGAAAGCTTACGATAACCTTTTGGAAGTTGAAGTTTTTCCAAAAGAGAAGAAACCTCGTCCATATGAGGACAAAGGTGAGAATAATGATCACCTTTGCATAACATGCAAGGGTATTTGACAATTGTCTTCTTCTTACCAACCTTAACGTCACTAGTTGATGGGGTATCATCGACATAACCGACATAGGCCGATGACATGGAGGACCACATTTCTAAGACCTTGGGAATACCAAGGCAATCCCTTAGAAAATGGTCACCCTTACAAAGACTGCAAGGGAATTTGGGTTTCGGATTCTTCATTTTAATCTTGTTGACCTCATCAACACTCCCAGTACTATTAACAATAGCTAGTTGCTGGGATTCAACATCTGATGTTGTTGGAGCCTTGGCCCTTTTTGGGCTCTTCTTCTTCTTCTCTTTTCATTTCTTCTTCTTCTGATCAACTTGGCTATTTGCTTTAGAGCTTTCATTAGGCGAAGATGGAGAAAGGGAAGGAGACTTAATGGGTGAAGAAGGAGAAAAGTCGACATGAGGTTGATGTGTGGGTGGTGTACTGACATCTAAAGTATTAGGTGCAGTTAAAACATTGGGAGGATTCAAGATCACCAGAGTGGGGAACAACCAAACCGGTAATCCGATGGTGAGTCCTGAAAGACTCAATGTGGCAATGTACTGAGGACCAAAGTTTCCAAAATAAGGAAAGGTATAAGGTTCCCCAGGAGAAGGGGTTCCTCCATTGGTACTCTCAGGATTGGATGCCATTAATACTGACTCGACCTAAGGCCCACTAAGTAACACAACCAAAACATGCTATGAATTTGAGAAGCAAACAATCAAACAAACCTTCCCACAATGAAACCACTAGTTGGTGATGAAATTCAACGTCGTAAGATCAAAATAGGAAGAGGTGGGGATAGAGTGGGTGGATCAGTTATGTTGGCGACCTGCTTAATAGGCTTACGCCTTGGTGCAAGCTTCCACATAGTAATTGTGGATTTACCCTCCATGGAGCCCGAGTGAGTTTGACCAATGTCTGTTCCAGGTACAGTGAGACTTCCCTTCACCGTCACCTTGTGTGAGACCCTAAAGATTATGGCTACTAAGGTCACCAATTCGCAGTCAACCCCTGGGGGGGTATAGTCGACAGTCCGATCCGAACATATGGGAAGGATAACAAGTCCGAAATCAACTCGAGAGGCTCCCACACATAATTGTGGGTATACCCTCAAGTGACCCCCAATATACGATCCGACCACTACAAACAGTTGAACCACGGAGGAATAATCTCCATAAATCACCTGAATGCCACCTCGTGCATAACCCCTGTGTGAGAGGGGGATCCCAGAAAGCCTATACAACAATTGGATTTTCTCTCCCTATCGAAATATGCTAAGTTTGTTCGATAGCTTTGGAAATTTATTCTTTCAACCTATTCCAAATCCGTACACCTTAAACTAATGTAGGTTTTCTAACAAAGATGTTAAACGTCTGATAAATTTTAGTTAAGCGTTGATTTTAGTGGTTGTTGTTTATTTAGAGGGGTATGAGAGTGAAGACTGATGATATTATGAATCAGTTCCCAAAACATGCATAAGAAATGATAAATAATCTTTTCTTTCAATGAATGTCTAATTAAGGGAAGGAGAAGGATTTTCCTTTCACTGTCAAACACTAAGATGTGATGACCTCATGAAATATTCCTCAATAAGGAATCCAATACAATGCTAAAATGTTTATATGTGACTGATAACCAGTAGATGTAAAGCTTCCTATGCTAATCGGACTTCAAGAGTTGTGAGATTTAAGCAATCTGGAAGCAAACTTCACATAAACCAAAAGACACCCTCCTTGTGATCAAACAAGAAACAAAAAGCCAAAAACTCAAAAGGAAGGAGAAGTATCTTGGACAAGATGACTCAAAGATCAAAATGGAAGGGTGCATAGACCTTTGAATGCCCTTACAAAGTTTTCACTCAATCAGATAAATGAGAAGAAAATGAAAAATTGACTCTAAATCGTCAAGGACAAAGAGTTTTGCAAAGTAAGGACAAATGTACAAAAAATCCAAACAAGAAATGATTAATCCTTAGAAATAAAATAATTGGAGGCCAAACAAGGACACACTAAGATATCATAAATCCTGAGCAGATGAATCAACAAAAAAGACTGAGAAAAACCACTCCTAAGAAGATTTTTTGCAGAAAAAAGGGGTAGCACTCCCCCAAAAGGGGACACAGAGCGCTCCAACACTTTGTAGAAGGCTGCAAGGGAGTGCCAACGCCCTGGTGATAATGGCAGGGGAGTGTTGGTATTTAAAAACTCATAATTTTGCCCAGAAATCCAAAAAAACTCAGGGAAAATGCAAAAATCTAGTGTGTAAGATGAACCAAAAGCCAACAATAATATCTAAGGATCAGAGACACATCATGGAGAAGATCAAATCAGTGGGAAAAGGGTCAAAACTAGATCTGGGAATGGAAACAAAAATTAGTTTCATCCCCAGTGGAGTCGCCAATTTCTGTTGTAGGTGAATCCCCTACAAACAAGTGGATTCCCTCTTGGTCTCTAGACTCCTAAGGCCAAGACAGAAAAGTGCTTAACATGGACACTGACTTCCTTTTAGATCTAATCAAGCTAATAAATGAAAGAGAAGGAGAAAGATATGTACCTTATTAGCGACGTTTGTCCTTGCAAAGTCTTGGCTGAGCTTCGATCCTGAGCTCCCGGATAGATCATGTAGGACAAACAAAGATACAATGGACTTCCTACTCTATTGAGATTAGCTCAATCATAGATCCACCTACTATAGACAAACTCACATGGAACAAGCATAAGTTTGAAAGAAACATGCCAAACATTGATTATATTAATGAGAACAAGTAAAAGTACTTACAATCCTTTGAATGAAGGTGCAACAGCTTCCTCCAGTTGTCCTTGTCCAACCCCTTTGCTCAAGTAATCTACACTGATTACTTTGATGACATCTCACTCATGATATCATAAGTTTGATGTAATTCCCAATCTCCATTGCCAATACCTTCTTATGAGATCATAAGTTAGGTATAATTCTCAATCTTCCTTGTACCTTTCACCATGAGAAGGCCTCCTTATATAACCTTGGAGAGGTCCAACCACTTGAGAGATCTTTGGAATGAGTTTAGGATTCCTCTCCTTCAGTTGAGAATCTCCCCTAAGATCATGCCTTTACCATCTATTCGAATCCAACTACCTTCAAGAATTGAGGGATTCTTCCCTTATTTGCCTCAACAAACCCATAATTTGCTTAAAAAAGGGTAGCGCTCCCCCAAAAGGGTGCATAGGGCACTCAAGCACTCCCCCAAAGAGGCTCAGGGAGCACCAACACTCCTTGACAGTGGGTAGGTTTTACACATTATTTTGGTCACTCTGGTGATGTCTCTACAGTTATGTGTTCAGGCTCTCATAAGGACTTTTTGCCTGAGAAAAGTGACTGCTGTCTTCTTCCACATAACATATTTTTAAGATGAGTTCGCAGGTTGACTATGTTGCAGGGTGCGAGAATATTGATTCTTGCAGACAACCCTATACCTAGCCTGTGAGGTGTTCGCAGTCTGCTCTATAGGTAGGGTGCAAACTTGTTTTGAAGCTTGAAAGGAAGAGGAAGTTACGAAGGTTCTAGAAGAGTATCTTCTAGAAAATGAGTTGGCATTCACATGGTTGGCATCCTACCAACTTCTCAGATTTAGTGGGATCATCCTCATCCCTTTAACCATCTCTCCTTCTCCTATATAATGAAAGGTTTCTCAAGGAAGAGATTAAGCAAGATTGAATGGAGAATTGATGAAAGAATTGTGTGAAGAACCCTGTTTGGATTGAATCTTGAAGACTCTATTTGTCTATCAAGTTGTACTGGATCTTCTTCATGCAAGTGTAGAGAAAGTGTGTGTGTTGGAACCAAGGATCACTGAAAGGAAGCTTGCGACATCAAGGCGATCTGGTTGTATCTTCTAATTTCATTTAATATAATACAGCGACATGCCCCTTTCCCATAAAATCACTCTTATTTTATTGCATAACAACTTGATCATATGCATAGGTTGACATTCAATATACTTTGTTATCTTCACTTTGGTTGGTTTGTGTTGTCTTGGACATGATTTCACAAGAGCACCAGAGAGAAGTAGGAACAAAAAAGACCTAAGGAAGTGAGATAAAGGTACATCACTCATTCCTTCTCGGTAGTAGATTCAATGACTGCAACTTAGAGAAAGAGTCTTGTCCTATCCTGTTTTGTTCTAGATCTAGGTGGATCTAGGGAGATCAGTTAGTGCCCGCACCTACTGATTTAGCCAATAACAAAATTGGCGACTCCATTGGGGATACAACCCATTTTGTGGTTTGTTATCACTCTGTAAATTTCCTAGAGGTTGAAAAAGAGGAAATAAACAAAGGTAACCTTAACCAACCGCTTTTAAAGCTGGGATCTAGCCCTTCCAGCTTCAGAGAGGGATCTCTCTATATAATTTAGCTTTGTTTGAATTAAGATATTAGGCTAGTTAGAAGCGCAAGTTTTGTTTTGTCGTAAAGATTTTTAAAGATGGTTGAGACAAATCACACATCCATTGGGCTATGGGGTCTATACTTAATAAAATCTGAGATGCAACCAGAAACACTGAAGAATTCTTTCACAAGGCGAGATAACAAGCTCACTGGATC